>JANHGB010010470.1:104814-127298 GCA_026283785.1 Coracopsis vasa
CACCTTTTGATAACGAATCCCTTATTTATGGTGTTGCATCTGCTAACAAGAGTGGCCTTGTTAGTCATTCTTGATGCATCTGGCCCTTCATTATTGTTTTGTTACATAGTACTATTCAAACTGCAAATTACTATGGAATGCTACATCATGCTCATCTTTTCTAAATTAACATCCTTCAGTATGCCTCTTCGGTTAATGCAAGGAAGGCATGGATTACAGTCTTTCCCAGAAGGTATATCAAGGCGAATACTCTGTAATAAAATACAGTCTGAAATGTATTTGGGAGATTTATGGCAATAACTTTGGAAAACACTGGTTTAGAAAAGTCATTTCCAGCATTCTTTTCCATTGAAGCAACTTGGCTGCTCCTGGGAATTTCTTCTTATTAGTACCAATGTAGACTATGAATTACAGGGAACTTGGAACAAATACTTAGATGTGAAAAACTTAGCTTTCACAAAGGTAGTATAAAACAAGTCATTGTCACTTTATGATTGTAAGTAACACCATCAGATTTGATATGTATTAAATATGCTACTTCCAGGGGAAAGTTACATAACACATCCTTGTGGAGGGATAAGAACTATAGGATGGCCCTGCTCTGTCATGACCCTGAGGCTGATTTACACAGGCTCTGTCCATGTCACAATCTATTCTAACTTGAATCAACACTGAGACAGCAATAACACAGCTGTCATTGCTAAATGCCTTTTTTAACTTGGGCATTCCAGCCTGGGTGGCTGAGGAAACTTGAAGAGAAATGCTGACTTCTTGACTCTCTAGTTCCTTGGATCCAGGTCAAGAAAGGAAGCATTAGGAACAACAAAAACAGTGCATCAGACAGTGATCCATTTAAAAAGAAGCAGCCATTTAAGCCCACCCTCGGGCTGGCCAGCAGAACCAAAAGAAGCTGAATGTGCTGGAATACTTAAGAAGAGTTTTCAAGCTGATCTTTAAAACATATGATTGATACCTCAAATTCTTGCTGAATCATGCAAACCAAAACTATTCCATGGCTCTAACACTGCTGGAAACTAAACCTTGCCCTTGTTTAGAATTATATAAATTAACCAAGTCATTTATTTAAATACATATACATCATTTATAGAGACTTGACTGTCATATTAGGCTACTCTAAGGTTTGAGGACAATATGCAGATGCTTACCACTGTAGCTCTGTCTGGGGTTAACAGAAGTCTGCATGGTTAAATATCACTCACTGCTTTGACAGTATATAATGCCCTTAATTCTTCACACACAGATCAGATGTTGGTAGTGGGAAACATCTGTTTCTGCTCATATATTGTAGAAAAAAAAAATAAAACAAAAAAAGATTAGAAATTGGTAGCAGAGTTGCAAAATTCTAGCTCAGAACTTAAACAATCATAATGTTAGGAGTCCCTTCTTTTCTTTCCTGGGTGCCTGGGATTTATAGTTACGTTTTTTATTTTAATACTTATCTATTGTTTAATTCTATTTTTAAATTAAGCTGCAACAGATATTCTTGCTAGTACAGAATAAATATATTTTGTAATTGAATTGTTTGAAACTTTGAAAATAAAAATGAGATTACTTGAAGGTCCATTCAGTCCAGTTTAGGAGTATTATCTTAGTTTGTTATGGGGTGTTAAGACAGCAGCAGCAGCAGCAGGAACGAAACTTGGTGTCACAAAATCTCTGATTTGTCTACTCAGCAGAAGGGGTGTAGAAGGTAGATGGCGATTTCTGTTGAAAGATTTCTGTTCCACAACATGCACACACCCTGTGCAGACATACAACAGCCAAAGCCTTGCCCCATGAGTCAAGAGAGCATGATTCTTGCTCCACATGCAACACATACATGTCTACCCAGACTTCCAGACATAGTATTCCCACCTCTGGCTAAGCTTTCTGCATGAGGTTGGACCTCTGAGGAGGTGTGCCCCTGGTGAACTATTTTTCTGTGATTTATTGATTTCCAATTTAGATGATCAGAAAAAGCCACCAGTGAGCTTATTAAACCTTCTGAGTTCCTGGCATGATCATTAAAGGGAACAAGCAGGAATTTGTGGAGCAAGGGCTTAAGGACAAGGTGGCCCCATCGAGTAGGCCTCTGACTGACTCAGCAGGTCACCCAGCTCTATATGCTTCCAGACTTCCCACTCAGGAAAGCAGCAGATCTGTGGTAACTTAAGTCCCCAGGATACAGGGAGATGAGCCTCCCTCAGGGCCAAACACCCTGTCTTTAAGGCAGTCCTGGCTCTATAGTGGCTTTGCTGGATGAGCAGGAAATGATTCACAAGTCCAGGGAATTGCATCTTTCTTTTTTTATTTCCCCAGGGAAAACAATAATGAGCAGTAAAAATTTCAATCCATTTGACTGAGCTAAAACTGCACTTTGCAGCAGAAAAGGATTCTGACAAAAAAAATCTGGGCAGATCCAGTAGCTTCTGCTTATGACAGACTGCTTTTCTTTCTAGCTTTTCCATGCGACTTCTGAATTCCTTTTTTTATTAAATTCTCCCTGAAATCACTGTTGTTCTTACAACAGTGGTAATTTCTTATTACATTCTTTTCCACATGTATGTCAAAGAAACTCATTTACTAAATTAAGGGGTTTTAGCAGTCATTTTTGAGTCATTTTTGAACTCAGTGGGAAAATTCCAAGTCTTGCCTCCATAATTTGTGTGGATTGTTTAAACAATTGAGAATCATATTGTTACATAATATATGTTCGGTAACATATATTACATAATATATGTTCGATATATCACAAATGGTGGTAATGTAATGCATTAGCTATGCAGTTTGTATATTCTTATAAATCTTTCACAAAGTAACTTTACAAAAATATCCATGCTGTTTGTTCTCATTCCTGTTTTACTGTTACAAACGTGTTAATCAACATAATAAAATAATGGCTATAGTAAGAAAGAAATTAAGCAATTTATTAGTGGTATCTTCTGTGAGTAAACCAGGTATTATCTCCTAATTTATCTGTACGTTAAATACCTCCCTGTGTGTCCTTCATTCCTTTTTTCTGCCAAATGCTACTGTATTGTACTTATGGGAAGAAAAAACTGTTACAGATAACTGAGGAAATACTGGATGAGGCTTCACATTTTCTTTTTTTTTTTTTTTCTGCATCTGATTCCTATTTGGTAGTAGTGTCATATTTACAGCAGATGTCATCTGGATATTTTTCATGTAGGGTAGAAGGTTATCATGTAGATAACCCCAACTAGGTGTAATAATGCACATACCTCAAATTATTGCCTACATAAATATCTTGTCTTCAGAGAAGTGGACCAGTGTAGGTAGCCGGGAAAATTTCTTGGATAAATAAGCTGCATTCTTTTATTCTAGTTCGAAACCAAAACAGTTTGCATCATTTTAGATTTATTTCATAAACTCATGAAAGCTGATTATCTCCATGCATTTTAGGGAGCTGCTGGTACTGAAGCCTTTACCTCAGACTACTTCCACCTAGTTCCTTTTCTAACCCGGGGGTACGTAACACACACAGACCTTTGGGTTAGAAAATCGTTCCTGTTTTTAAAGACCACGCAACTTCATCCTAATTTCTGTTGATAGCAACCATAACCATATCTAACAACAGCTCTGACACAGCCTCTGAACTCACCAGAAAAAATATGATATACCAGAGATCCTGAACTACTTTTTCTGAACTACATCCTCCCACCCATTTCTTATTGTGTCCTTCAGAAATCGTCCTAGTTTACCACTTATGTATGACAGACTCTTTGTTCTTCGTTGACTTAATATATAGCTTCCATTTATGAGCACTTTCTCTGCTCAGTACTATCTAAAGGATTTTAAGCCTGCCTTTCCCCATAGTCAGCAGGAAATAAGTTTGGTACTTATTAAGTAATATTCTCAGCATTTTTATCTAAGACCAGTAAATAGAGTACTGGTTACATTTACTTTTCTTCCTCTGTGATAAGAGGATAATCCTTCAGATATGCTTGGTAAAACTTTCAAAATTTTATGTTTGCATGCTGTAAAAAAAGTTTTGCTAGCAAGTACATCACACTAGAGACATAGAAAAGAGTATAATAATTTAACGACAACATTTTCAAAAGCATTCAAGGGATGTTAGTCTATATCTCTAAAAAGCTCACAGGCACTATAGATGTGGTCAAGAACAAGTTAGATAATTTCACTTTAAATATTTAACTAGAAAGTAATAGTTCTTATGAATTGGAATATAACATAGAAGAACTTTTCCGGTCATGTAAAATGAAATATTAGTAACAAACCATGACTGTTTTTCTGAAATGCCCTAACCCTTTCCAAAAGCCTTGCTCTGTCTGTTCATACCCAGCCATGCATGTAAATGGAGTCTCTGGCAAAGCTCTTTCCTATTTGGACTTTGTTTACATCAAGCTTCCGGTTACCAGAATCACTACAGAAAGGTCTTGTGCAAAGCATTGCTGTTGGATTGTGAAACATTGGTCTGCATTAAAGTGATACTGAAAACAAATGTAAGGGGAAACAAATAAAGAGGAAAGGCATTTATAGACTTGCATTAACTAGATTTTATAATGAAAAAATTCTTGTGATTTCAATAAATGAAGTCAACTAAAATAAGATGTCCAACTAGATTTTGTCCACTTTCCAGCTCCTAGGCCCTTCTGAGTTTTTTTTCTGAAAGTATCAAATTAAAATTAAAATCTACTGAAACTATTTATTTTCTAGCAAACCACTCAGATTTATTGTTGTTTCATGTAACTAAAGTCTTCCAGTTACCTTCAGGCTGCCTCAGAAAATGTTATCCCACTCCCAAGGTGTGTAGGAATCAAAATGTTAGCAGTCTCAGTCCTCTAAATCCCACAGGCCTTATGGAAAACTGGAATGACATCTTTTCCCTGGATCTTTCCAAGAAGTACTCAGTTATGCACACTATAAGGCAGCACAGTTTAGACTCTCTCAGGGTATAGTTTAAGGTAAGTAAATCAGAAGACAGTAGGAACAGAGAATAGAATTGCTAATAAAAAAGAGGAAGCATGGGTAAAACTAATCTGAAAAAACGATATTCCATCCCTTTTACTACATTTCCTTTTATAAAATGCTACCTAACCCTTACCTTCCTGGCATTGCTCTATTATGCTATATGGTATGATCACAAGCATAATTACAATATACTTCAGTTAGTAGGAAAAAACATAAATTTGCAGTGAAGCAAAAAATATGCATCATAGACTATAATAAAGAGGAAACCTGCTTTGTTTTTTTGTTTGGTTTTGCTGTTGGTTTTTTTTCCTGTACTTTCCGATCAAGAACTTCCTAATCTGCATTCAAATATCACAAAACTAAGTACAGATGAATGACTTGACAGACACCACTAACAGAAGTAGCTCTTTTCTTTTCAAAGGAATTTTCCCAAATTCATGCAGCTTAAAATTTGTATCTGGGTAAAATTTGCACTATAAAAGTCTATAAAATTTGCACTATAAAAGTCATATAAAGATCACTAAAACTCCCACCACATTCTACCCCCATCGCTGAAGATACAAAAGTGTATGGCATCCCTCCTTCTCTGAAGGATATCCCATTTCTATGGGGTTACAGTTGATAATTCTAGAGTTGAAAGCTGTGCCTATACGAAGAAAACCTGATTCTACATGGATATCAGAGCACGCTTAACTTTTGCAGGTCATCCATGATCAGGGTCCACAAAAGGAGCAGATAAATATCCCTACCATCTGCTATTTCTCTAATGCAAGATGATAAAAAAGATTAAGCAAAGTTTTGTGATGCAACTAACATTCAAGTCAAGGCTGGCTGAGGAAGAACTGTGTGCTATTCAAAAGAAGAAAGGGCACGCTTGCGTAATATGGAAAAAAGACAAAGAACATTACTAGCTTTTGGCTGAATGTTCTATTCAGTACCCATGCAAATTAAACAATGTTAACAAGTAAGTTATGCCACCATACACCTCTCAGATTCTGGGACTTTCATTTTAAATTTCTGAAATCTCAGAAATATGCTACTTGAACGATGTCAGAAAATTTGGAGTGCTCTCCAGCATACCTTGCACATGAAAACAAAAGCCTTCAGGAGATGAAAACTGGAACCATGCAAAACTGACGAGAAAAGCAAACATGAAAACATTACATTTGTGGCTTTTTTGGATTAGTGCTGTCACCAAAGAATGCTTTATTGTACACACAGCTAGACTTGCTTATGTTGTAAAGGAACACATTCCTGATTTGCTATCTATGAGACATTTGCAATAAATAAATGAATTGCTGAAAATGAGAATATAAACATTGTCATCTTTTCCCCAAGAAGCCTTTTAGTAGAATTGGATAAGCTATTTAAAATTAACACTCTGTTTACTACATATCATTTTCCCTGTTAGAACTGAACCACAAACCAATAACAATCTTCCAGAATGTCCTTGTTATTCATCACTGTTCACTGACACTTATCCAAACAAACTACAGGCTATGGATTATCTGAAATGTAAAGCTATTATTTGCACATAATTATAGGTGATAGATCACTCAAGTCACATGTTATTTAGATGCTAATTAGATGATCTCTGTTTCATAAAATTAAGCATAACTGAACATCCTAAATACCTGAAAATACCTATGAAAAACTTTATAATCTCTGAGTGATTAGACAGAGATCTAATTCCAGGAATTTTTGAGTGTGTGTGTGTTTATTGTAGGGGAAACCTGACTAACTAGAGACATCTTTGCTTGCAATATATGGAGACCTCAGATTTCAAAGCTCATTCTGGTTTCTGAGTGAGATGCCTAATAAAATTTTCATTTCCTTTTTGCTTGACATACAAGTCCCAAGTAATAGGAGAGACATGTGCTTGATGCTGTTCACATATGCTGTCCACAGAGCCTGGTCTTACTTCAATTGCTTGTATGATGTGTCTTCAGGAATTCCTTCAATAGCGCAGTATTTCAGACATCCATTTCATGCTTGGCCTGAAGCCACTGGCCTTTGTGTAAACTTGAAGAGTCATACCTACTGCTGTTCTTAATTTTGCTCATTTTCCATCTCATTACACATGCCCTTCTAAAAAAACCTATACGTAGTGGTTACTAGTCCAATTGGTGTAGCCCAGTAGTGGTAACTGTATTAGTGGTTACTACTTCCAATGGCTGTAGCCCGTAGTCCTGCTGGAGTCCCAGGAATTCCAGACGACAGCCATACTCCTTTCTTCCTGCCAGTCAAAAATTCAGTACAGAACAAAGGGAAAACCTTAGCTTTAAGACTCTGTCTTACAATATTCTAAAACATGGTTGTACTGATGAATGGCTGAAGACTTTTCAGTGTCTATTTACTTCTTTTCAACACTGAATTATTTCTTCTTATCAGCAATCACCTTAAGGATGGGATTTAACTGCTTCAGATTCAGATCTGCAGCATGGATCTGAAAGGGTTACACATGATTCGTACTTTGTATTCCTTACAGTTCTGGGTCATTGTATTTATTTTAAAGTTACTGTAAGCAGTCTGTTTCATCAGGCATTTCATCCTGCTTTCTCTGTCTTTAATCTATTCAGGCAAAACATTCACTTTAGTCAATGATACTTTTGTGGAAGAGCTAAAAGTATGAGCCCAACATGTGGCTTGATGAAGTTAAACTTCCTACCAGTATGTTACAATGGTGTGTCTATACTACAGATGTAAATGAAACACAGTTTTCTTTCTTTTTGATATGAATACAAGAAATTTTTATCTTCCTTAGCATAAAAAAAAGCAGGCCAACTCCTACTAATCATGAAAAGTGAATATGTCATTTACATCTTTTGTTTGGAGGGTTGATTTGATACTCAAAATCTTTCCAATATGATTTAAGTTAAAACTATTCTGACACAAAGATTTCAATATGCTTCTTCAAATGTTCTCTATCTCTAAAACTCCTTCTTTGTTAAATAAAAGATTCAGTGGCTACATACTGTGGGCACTGCCTCTGATTTTTCAGATCCAGTTCCAATGTTATATGATTATTATATTTGTATGGGACAGTGATTATAGAATAAGAGATTACTGAAATACAATTATTTTTAGACTTCAGAGAGTTGTACATTGTTCCTGACTGCATCTGTTAAGATCCTGTAAAAAGTGAGCCAGATGCTGCATGGTATACAAACACTTTGAGCTGCAGAGATCATATGTGCAAAGACTACCAAAATATTCTCTAAAAAGTAACTGTGATTATGATCAACAGGACAGACAGCTAAGATCGAATTCTGTTCATTTAAATTGCACAATCCACACAAGTTTACAGGAAAACTTCAGCTGCCACTGAAATTGGCCCTACCTGTGGCAAAAGTCTCTCAAATATTTAATGATAGTAAGCACTGCTGAACAGCGGCAGGTGGAGAGAAAAATATTTTAGAAAGATATATATATATCAATAAGTGATTGGAAATTATTCACCATACCAGATTCTTAGCTAGTGTAAATCAGTCTAACTCCACTGACACCTCATCCTCAGCCATCCCTCGGGCATATACTATTTAGCTTTGAGACATGGAATAAAAGCCTTCAGTGTGCCTAACAAACTGCTTTGCTGTATCTATCTTAAAGCTTTTAATATATGATCTGCATGATTTACTGTGGTGTATTTCTCTACAATTCACAGCTCATTATAAACTGCTGGTTGTTACAGCCCAAGATGGCAAACAGTCACTTATTCCTACACATGCATCTATTGAAGTCAGACCCTGGGCTCAACTGATTAGATCCAGAGCTGCAATTTTGATCCAAATACCTGACCTATGCATGACACTTCCTTTGTGCTTATGAATCTGTCCTTCAGATATCACTCCAGGCTTGAACAGGCCTTTACCTACTCATAAGCAGCACAGTGTTTGTCTCCCGTCAGAGTGAGAGACCTCTCTTCAGAGGTCTTGCTGAAATACACAGTTGCCATGTTGTAGATTTTAAAAGATGCATAAGTGCTAGATAAACCCTTTTAAAGGACAGTATTTTCACTTTCATGGGGGGGCATGTGTGTGTATACTTCCATATCTATAGCTACATCAGTATGTACATTCTACATCTATCTTCCTGTATTTAAGGTGGGGTCCCCCAGGGACCATTACAGGGTCTAACTCTGTTTAATATCTTCATAAGTGATCTGGATGATGATATCAAATGTACCCCAATGAAGTTTGCCAATGATATCAAATTAAGTGGGGAAGTGGACACTTTGGAGAGGAGAGCCACCCTGCAGGAAGACCTGTGTAGGCTGGAAATGTGAGCCAAGAAGAAGCTTAGAAAGTTCAAAAAGGCAAGTGTGAGGTCTTGCACCTGAGTAAACACAATCCAAGAGCGCAGCGCAGGCTGAAATCTGCCCAGCTGGGAGCAGCTCTGTGGCAAGGGGCCTGTGGGCCCTGGTGGACAGCAAGCTCAGTATGAGTGAAAGGTGTGCAGCTGTGGCAAAGGGCATCATCAGCAGAGATAAAGAAGTCATTATACCACTCTACTGTATGCTTGCCAGGCCACACCTGAAATATTGTGTTCAGTTTTAGTCCCTATACAAAAAGGTGTGAACAGCCTGGAAAGTATCCAGAGAGGGGCTACAAAAATGATTCAAGGACTGGGAAGCCTGCCATACAAGGAAAGGCTGAGAGAAGTGGGTTTGTTCAGAACAGCCTTGAGAAAAACAGGCTTAGGGGAGACCTTATCATCATGTTCCAGTATCTAAAGGGTGACTACAAGGGAGATGGAGACTCCCTTTTTACAAGCAGTCACATGGAAAAGACAAGGGGTGATAGGCACAAGTTGCTCCTGAGGAGATTCTGACTGGACATCAGAGGATAATTTTTTGCAATGAGAAAAATCATCCATTGGAATAATCTCTCCAGGGAAGTGATGGATTCCCCAATGTTGGATGCTCTTTAGATTCAGCTGGACAAGGTGCTGGTCCATCTTGTCTAGACTATGCTTTTGTCAAGAAAGGTTGGACCAGGTGATCCCTGAGGTCCCTTCCAAGCTGGTATTCTATGATTCTATGACTCATTACAGTAACAGACCCCAAACAACTAATGATTGTAAGTGAAATGGTTTTGTTTCCAGATTACTTTTTTTTTCCTCTGAATTTTTAATGCCAATTTTCATTTTGCTTTACTTTTTGTATAGATGAATATGAAAATGAAGGAAAAACAACATCTTTTGTGAATAATTACCTACTGCTAATACTTAACAGTCAGCAGGCATAAACAATGATCAATAGAAAAAGTGAAAAGCTCATTTCAGAAAGCAGTTTCTAGAAGAGCAAACTAATAAAACAAGCTTCAGGGAACACTGAGTCAACTTGTTCCTTTAATCACAGAGACATTTGAAAAGTTGCAATTCTTTTCCCTTGTGGAAAGCAGCCCTCTACTTCCATTAACTTCTGGGCTTATTCTATTCTTCTCTATCATCTACAATAAGCCTGACGTCCAACAGTCACTGCAGTCTCCTAATGATTTCAGAAGCACTGAATTGCCCTTTCCATGGAAAAGTCTCACAGATACTTCTTTAAAATATATTTAGCATTTGATGGGTGTATCAAACTGAGTGACCATGTACATTGGACCCAAGTATATTTTTTTGAGTAGAATTGTACTACTGGACTGACACATGTGGCTTCCTTAATTTCAAAACAGTAGGCAGCCTGGAAATACATAAAACTAGAGCTATTTGATTTCACAGCCTTCATAAACTCCATCTAATGACGTTTTCAAGATCTAGACCATGATAGATGAACATGCAGCCAATACAATGTGAATCTTCAAAAAGCTTCTGAAAAAGAAGGTGACATAAGTCTACACTTGTAATACGCAATTTTTAAAAAGTAGACATCACTGGTCTTGAAAACTGGAAGTGAATAAAAGACCCCATCTAGACAAGAAGAAAGATGGAAAAGTAACGCAGAATCTCTGTGCATGATTCAGTTGAGTTCAGAAGGCTAAAACAGTATTCATGCAAAGATACACTCAGCTCATAAACTTTCCAATATAGAAAAATTTGTTTGGTTGTCAGGTTTTTTATGTAAGCTTTATCTACTGTTTCAGATAAGCTACAACTTTTAAAATTACTAAGTAGCAAAATGGTGAAAAATATCTGGACCAGATAAAATTGCTACAAACAAATTCATCCTGTAACTTATTTTTTTTAAACTGATGACTGTCTTTTTAAATCCACATTTTCATACACTTTATGTTTTTAAAGATCTTTACTCTTGACATTGAAAGTTTTGTTGTTAACACATGAATCCCTGAGACATGAGGGGGAATGTTTAGTGACTTGTTCCTCATAGTAATTGCTTTACATTTATAGAAGAAACAGCTTGCTCAGAAAGAGATGTACAATATTACTTCATTCTACTTAACAAGAAGAAAAAATGTAACATCTTTTTACAAAACAAAATGTTGATGGTACTGATACAATATAATAAACACATTTTAACACACTATCATTTCAAAATACAAAGGTCTTGGGAAAACTCATTTAAATAGATAAACTATTTTTTCATACACTGTGCCAAGTATTTATGTAATTATATTTTAAGTAAATATGCCAGATTGTGCTTTCTTTTTTTGGGGGGGGGTTGGTAATTAGGAGATCAATTTTCATTAGCCAGAAAACCAAAGAAAAAATAAAATCACACAACAAAGCATATTAATCTGATTCTAGCTGATGATTACACTTCAGTCTTCACGCAGTCACAGACAAATACACAGATGGGAAAAATTGTGGTACAGTTGCAAACAATGGAAACACTTCATTAGTTATGAAAAGAGCTAGAATTTCAAACTGAGTCTAACCTTAAATAATGAATAGTATGGTCAAGTCTGCTTTATTAAGTGAGATGACAAACAGCTTTTATGGCTACTTAGGTTTACAGAGACATAGGCCATTGCTGAAAATGTTCAGCATTTGTTAGCTCTAGATCTGGATTTGTTTTTCTCAGAAACATACAATTTTGTCTTAGCTGCACAAAATACATATTCAACATCTTATTTTTCCCATCTGTGATGACACTTCAATTCTGGTTTACTTTTCTCTGAACTGCCTTCTGTGATCTCAGTAAGCAGATTTTATTTTTTTTTTTTAGATAAGCAACACTTATTTCTCAAAACAGATATTATGTCTTATTATCCCACAGGCATTTCTATGATGAACACTGCATGCTCATTTATGGTCAGTTTGTGTATATGAAACAACCTTGACTGTGAGAATAAAGAGATATGTCACAAGAAAGAAGATGGCTCAGTTAATTTTCTTCTCTTCTTATGTAGTAGGTTAATGCTCATTTCACTTTTTGTATAAAATGTTAAGTGTTATCACATATGGCTTATAATGATGCTTAAATATAGGTATGGGATTTTTATTAGTACATCTTTCACTTACTCTAAAATTATGACAGACCATAAAAAGATAATTGTGCTCTGCCTAAAATAAGACAATCCTTTGTTCTTAAAATTATGATACATTTTCATATCTCCAATCATTATGCAATTAATACAATGTTGTAGATTATTCACTCACCTTATCTAAAACTGATAAAAATTCACATATTTAGAAGAAGATCCTCAGTCCTTCAACCCTCAGTACAGCCCACAGAGGATTCCCATGGGGAAGACATGGCAAGGAATGGTTTTCAGAGGTGAGATTAAAAGATATAATTCTGAGCTTGTAAGAGCTGTAAACACTAGGGAGATATTTGTGTAACCAAGAGATGGATCCTTTACTTACATAACATCTGAGAAATTATCTTAAAGTCTGGAAAAATCAAATAATGTGTAGTTTCTTACCGCTTAGTTATGAAGAACTGGCTTGATTCTTCTGCAGATACTAGACCTCGATTAAGCCTTCTTTCATCATGACTCTCATACTAAACTTCACCAAAAAGTAAAAAAGCCAAATCAAGTTTTAGGAAATACAGGAAGTTAAACAGAGAAATAAAATTCAGTGTATTATATAAACCCGTTCATTTACACCTTGAATATTGCCCTGAATATTGATTACATCTCAAATTTTACTGCCCTACTCCCTTTACACTGAAAGCAGTAATGTGGAACTGGAAAAGGTCTGGAACTTTGTGCTGGGTTGACCCTGTCAGACTGCTAGACAGCCATCCAGCTTCTCTCTCACTCCTCCTCCTAAAACAGGACAAGTATGATGAAAAAGCTTGTGGGTCAAGACACACTCACAGAGATCACTTACAAGTTACTATCTCTAGGAAAAGAATTGACAAGAGGTAAAATAATTTCATGCCAGTCAAAATAGATGTGAAGAGTGAGAAATCACCACCACCACAACTTACTTCCCTGGCTCTATTCACTCCTTAATTCTCAAATCCTCTACATCCCCCAACCACACCCAAGAGGTACAAGGGGCATGGGGAATGAAGGATTACTGTGAGTACATAACAGTCCCTCTCTGCCTCTCCTTCCCTCTTACATTTTTCCCCAGCTCCAGTGAGGGTCTTGTCCATGGGCTGCAGATTTTCTTCATGGGCCCCAGTTCTTGTCAGGAGAACCTGCTCCAGTGTGGCCTCTCCAGGGCCACAGTTTCTGTCAGGGGAAACTGCTATAGCATAAATGCAATCCCTGTCAGGACCACTTCTACAGTGTGGGTCCTCGAGGGCTACAGCTCCTGTCAGGGAAACCAACTCCAGTGTGGGCTCCCCATGGGCATCGGTTCCCTTCAAGAGAACCTGCTCCAGCATGAGCACTCCACGGGCTGCAGTTCTTATCAGAAGAACCAGCTCCAGCGTGGGCTGTCCAGGAGAAAAGTTCCTGCCATAAGAACCTGCTCCAGCATGGGCTTTCCATGGCCACAGTCCCTGTCATGAAAAATCGGCTCCAGCATGGATTCTCCATGGCCACAGCTCCTGTCAGGAAAAATCACCTCCAGCATGGGCTCTCCATGGCCACAGTTCCTGTCAGGAGAACCTGTTCGAGAATGGGCTCTCCATTGACATGGCTCCTCTCAGAAGAACCGGCTCCAGCATAGGTGCAGCTCCTGTGAGGAGAGCACGCTCCAGGGTGTGATCTCCACAGACCACCGTTGCTCTCAGGAAAAATCTGCTACAGTGTGGGGTCTCCAGGGCCAGAATTCCTGTCAGGACAACCAGCTCCACTGTGGGCTGTCCATGACCATAGTTCCTGTCAGGAAAATATGGCACAGTGTGGGATCTCCATGAGCTGCAGTTCTTTTTAGCAGAACCTGCTCCAGTACGGAATCTCCATGGGCTGCAGTTCCCTTTCAGGAGAACTTGTCTGAGCATGGGCTCTCCATTGTCCACCGTTCCTGTCAGGAGAATCTGTTGTAGCATGGACTTTCCACAGGCCACAGTTCCTGTCAGGAGAACCCACTCCCACATGGGTTCTCCATGGCCACAGATCCCTCAGGAAAACCTGCCCCAGCGCCCAGCATGGGCTTTCCACAGTCCGTAGTTCCCTCACTGGGTTCTCCATGAGCTGATATCTGTTAAGGGCTGCAGGGTTGTCCCTGCTGTCTCCTGGGTCTCCAGCTCCCCATCCCTACCCCTGGTGTCCGCAGCACTGCCTCTCACTCGTTCCCCTCACACCTCACTGCCGGGGCAGCGGTTTGCCCTTTTATGGGCATTTTCAGAGGTGCCACCAGCTTTGCTGATTGGCCGAGCCTGCAGGTAGCCCATTGAGGATCCACCTGGAACCGGCTGTGTGCGGCACAGGGCAACCCCTGCGGCCTCGCTGCTGCCATCACCTTGCCACGGACATCCAAGACCACCTTCCGTTAAGCACTCAGTAAAGGCGCAATGGCTTCCATGCAAGGACTTGTAACCATGCCAAGCCCCTTCAGCCTGGGGCACACAGGCAGGACCTGCCTACCCCTTCAGCTGCCTGGCACAAGGAGCGGTTGGGGAAAACAGATGAAGCTGGAGTTTCTAATCAGGATATTTGTGTATGAGATGAACCTTAATTTCGCTAAAATTCAGGTCTGTTGCACAGTTCTCCAGGACTTGAGTGATTTTTTGAATCATTTTGCTACTGGAGTTATTAAATAACCAGTTTCACTCTTCATTCTGCTCCTATATCAATGTTTACGCATTTGGCATAAAATAACTGATACACATGTATATTGGGTGTTGAGTCTGTAGAGTTTGCAAGCGCAGAAAAGGTTACATACACTTCAAATATATCCAGCTATGATTAACATTTCAGAAAGAAACTGAGATGTCAAAATCAAAATCTAAATAAGACGTTATTAAAGCTACTACATTTGGTACTCTAAACCAGAGCCAAGACAACTCAGAGAAACTTCTCTAAGTAGGACAGCACTCCTTGTTTCATTTAATTACAAGTTTTACAGCAACAGTTTGCAATATTATTACAATGCTACCCATTATGACAATCACTATAGAAAAAAAAAAAAAAAAAAACAACAAAAACCCAAACAAACAAAAGAAGAAAACCCAAACCAAACAGGTAAATAGACACAGACTACTTCAACAAAAAATATTTACATTTAAAATGTGAGGGCCTGGACTTTTATTAGACCTGATTACTACGAAATCATAGATACACAGCTGTCAAATAACTACTTATGAAGGCAATGCCAATACCAAAGACATTTTAAGTCAACATTTTAATAGCTAGAGCTCTGACAGTTTGCCAGAAAGATTTTGTTTCTAAACGTAACTTTTAAAAAGGTTAATAAAACCATGAAGACATATCATGTGGAATGGATGGGCTTTGCAATCATACTAAGAGACTGCATGGAAGGAGTGCTAGGAAAACATTAATATACATACATAACATACATAACAAGCTAGAACAATTTCTTTTTTTCATATCCCCTCACAAACTCCAGAAGTCTCACATTGCATACGGCTATACAAAATCACTGGATTTTCACTGCCTTCTACCATATTTCCTTCTTATCATAATTTTGTCCTGGTTTTAGCTGTGGCTTGTCTTAGGCTTTACGCTGTGAACATCTCAGGCCTGGCTCCTGGTCAGAGATGTCTGCTTCCATCCTCACATAGATTTGGAGTTTGTGAAATAATCTTTTTTGTGCATATCTAGAATTCCTTGCTAGCATCAAAGAAATGACTGATGGATGAGAAATATTTCTAATATACTCTCTCAGGAAGCAGAATTAGACATAATGATTACCACAGTTCATAAAGGTGGCCTGGAGTCCATATTCAGTGGTATGCTTTCCTCATGATGCTGTCTGCTGAAGCACAGTATCGCATCCTGGAAAATGTAAGTTATGGCATCCTGAAGACAAGATTGAAATTCAACTGGCATTTCCTCCAGATGTTTTCTTTCAACAGTTCTCTTCCAAAACCTGTGGGTTATTTGGTTGGGTCTTTTGGTTGTTTGCTTTATGATTTTCTCTTTTTTTTTTTTTTTTTAAGAACTAAGGGGGTCTCATGAGTTTGTTTCCTATCTGAAACATAGCTGTTGTCACTGCTGAAAGAACATGCCCTGAACACTACCAAAACCTTCTTAATCTGGGGGCTGCTTTCATAGTGTTTACTTTTCCTATGGAGTCAAAGGCTTTTGGCCTCAGCATCATTTGATTCTGAACTATTAACTATCCAACTTTCACCAATCATTTACCATACATATTTTTGTTACAAATTATTTAAAAATAAATAAATAAGAAAAGAAAAGAGAGAGAGAGAGAGCAAAGAAACACCCCTAATCCTCTCAAAATATTCAGTCATTCACATATCCTTGAATGAATACCTTTGGAAAGTAACAACTATTATGGCAGCCCTGTGTGACATAACAGTGTCATTGTACTGACATATACACATACTTAAACTGGACACAAATTGAAACTATTGCATGATCAAGCTATTTTGGTGGTGATAAATTCATACCTGAGTACGGTACTGGTGCTTCTTGTCAGCAAAACTGGTATCTACTTTGATCTGCTTCGGTTAAATGACCAAAGGTAGTATTTTTAGCTTGTCCTCTGGTTTATCTTGCCTAGCAGAAGCAATAGAGCAGTGTTTAACTTACAGTTGCTTTGCAGCTAAGAAATAAAACTAGGCAAAGTTCTTATGGACTCTGTTCCATTCCCATTACACCCAATCTCTTCAGTAGACATGTTGAACCTATGGAATAATAGAAATAAAAAAAAAAAAACACACACACAAAAAAACAAAACAAAAGAAAAAACACTTGCAACATCAGAGGATTGTCAGGCAATTTTCTGTTGCAATAGAAAATAATTTCAGGAAAGGGTCAATTTAAAGAAATTGTTATTCTGAAAAAAAAGTGAAAATTAAATAACTTTTTATGTTGAAATAGCCTGAACATACATTTTTGCTTTTTGTGTCAAAATAACTGTATCAACCTTAAAATATTTGTTTGAAAATGTGAAAATAATGAAAAATGCCACAACTGTGATGATCCAGACTCTTGCAATGAAAGACACAGAGGTGGCACATGGAAATTTGAGATGGGAAAGTTCCAAAAGCTCAGCAATTCCTTGGGGATGGGAAAGAGTTTGCTACTCAGCCCCACTCCAAACTAATTATTTACGGTTGGATCTGATCTTGCAACTCAAAAATCTTAGACAAAATTCTAAGAAAGGAAAAGGATATGCAATGCATTAATCACACATACACATACAATGATTAATTTCCAGTATTACCTATCCGTAAATCAGAATGCAGTCATTAGTCAAGCTGTTGTTAACTATAATGATCTATTGTTTACTTCTCATAGTCAGGTTGCTATAGCCATTGTCTGCATGACAACATTATAAGGTTAAATATTGGAAAGCTCTTTTGGAAAGCCTGTCTTTACTTCACCAACACAAGTGTTTGAGGGAAGAAAAAACTTCCTTAAAGTATTTCCTAAAAAGACATCACATGAGTGTGAAGACATTTGTCAATTCAATGAAAAGTTTCTTCCTCTTTAACTGATTCTTAATTAAATTCAGATCTCTAAAGAGAACATTAGCAAAATTATAAGAATCAAGACCCTTGCTAATATTAGCTACTTTTTGGTGCCTCCGACATCTGTGCTTAATTATACTTGTCAGTGGACAATATATTCTCTTTGTGAAAGCTCACACATATCTTACAGCAGAGGGAAGATAAAGTATCTTGAAGAGAATCTTAGGGGTAAGCGTAACAGTATATTTGCCTTCTATAATTTCACAGATGACAGCATATGAATAATAGACTTTTTGGCCCACTGCCATTGCTGGGGGAGGAAGGGGTGAGAGCTTAGAAGATTTCAATTTGAAATATAAATATTGCAGTACTTAGACAATTTCAAAATTAAATTTTCAACTCTTTGTAATTAGGAACAGGAAATCAACCACTGATCATTTTTATTTCTAATTGAGAGTAGATCTAGAGACATTCTTCTATAAGCAATAGTAGGCTTACATGACACAAAGGAGATTGAAGACAGACACAGCTGAAAGTAAGCATACTCATGAAGATTTTTAGGAAAATTTGCTTTCCCTTGTATTTGCAACAGAGTGAAAGAACTCATGATCAGCTACCTAATATCTGCCTATACACAAGACTTAATTTAATACAAATGCCTTACAAGCTAGGGAATCAAAAAAGGAGTAGTACAGATTAAGCAGAAGAAAGCTAATGAGAGACATTAAGAATGATTATGTTCTTCCTACAGTGATTTTCTTTCCTTTCTTCTCACTAGCAGTGGGATGTATTAGAGGTAAGCAATGTTGCAGGGTGATTAAAGACCCAAACCACTGCTTTTCTCAAATTGAACAGCTGTAGGGAAGGCAAGTTGGCTTTTTTTTTCCAAGCAACTTCCTTTCATACACCTTCCAAATGCAGAAACTAACACATGAAAATCTCGGCAGTAGTTAGTACCTCATAACTGGATTTAAAATATTAAACCTTGAAGGATCATATATCACCCTATATAAAACTGTATGGTCACCTTGTTCACATCATGTTGTATGTTGATATCTAAGGCACTAGTAAATCTGGTTTACTCTTATATAGCTCTTTTTAAGCTGGACCCTTCAGGACATAGGCAGAAGAGTATTGGGACCAAGATCCCTGAACTCCAGCAGGAGATCAATGCTGGGGAAATGGATTTCTGCTTCCATTTTAAGTAGATGTGTAGGCTTTAAGTATGCAGACTCTTGCCACTTCTAGAAATCAAAGGCTGTTGCCTGAGAAAGCTCCTAAAGCTGCAGCAGAAGCTTAAACCACCCTACTAATACAACCAACACGGCTGGCTAACCACACAACATCTGCACTGCAAATCTGATATAGGTTTGGGCTTTCTGCTGGGTTATTTTTAACCCAGATCACTTTGCAGATCTGATTCAGCTCTTAGACACAGAACAGTATCAGTGTAACAGAGGCAGAAGTATGATTCAATAATGAGCAGCAAGAGATGAGGACAGTCAGATGAAGTGCACACATCTGCTATAAAAATTGCTTGCCAAACTGTGGACTAATACACTTTCTCACTTAACAAACCATCCCAACAGCTCCTCTGAAATTGCCTTAGATGGTGAACCAACATTAAGCGGAAGAGCAAGACACTGTGATATTTTGCTTCCAGCACTATTAACTCACAGAGGACTATAGAAGATGTGCTGTCCAGATTGCATAGCAGCAAGACGTTTTGGGAAGAATTTCCTCTTATTATTTCAGGATGAGTTTATATGTATCAATGCATACTTTCTTTGTAAATATGGGTACTTGTCTTCCACTTTTGGTTCCACCTTTTCTGTAAGTTCTCCTAATAATCTCTAATAAAACTCAAGTTCTCTCTCTACCACACTCAAGTTCTCTCTCTACCACACCATTTTGTCAGTTTTTCATTGATTTTGCTCTCTGCCTCATCCTGCACCTGATCAGTACTAATACCCTCAAATATTTCTCAAAATATGTATTCCTCACACTCCACTAGATTTAAGTTCCACTGATTTCATTTATGTGTGGTGGGTCATGATCACATAGACACTAGCACAGTCTAGGAGGCAGCAGACACTTTTTCTCCTGGCAGGTGAAGTACAATACAGTTCTTATCTGCACCATATAAGCAACTACTTGTATCC
The DNA here is from genome assembly GCA_026283785.1 of Coracopsis vasa. Taxonomy (NCBI): domain Eukaryota; kingdom Metazoa; phylum Chordata; class Aves; order Psittaciformes; family Psittacidae; genus Coracopsis; species Coracopsis vasa. The sequence continues at coordinate 124,852 of JANHGB010010470.1, forward strand.
TACAGCTTTATAATCTACGTTCTCCCTCTCTCTCTCCCTCTCTCTCTCTCTCTAGAGAGAGAGAGAGGGAGAGAGAGAGCACAGAAAGAACAGAGGTGTTTAGGAGATAAACTAGCAAGGTAAAAGGAGTCTGGGAAGCTGCTCCCTTCTCCCTTATTTCAGGGAAAGAGTATGTGTCCATTTTAGTGAACAAGAAATGAACCCAAGAATCATAACAATCTCTTAGAGAAAAGCCTTAAAGTGCCCCAAACTGGGTAAGTGGTCAGGGTGGTGGTGAAACAATGCTACAATTTCCCACCAACCAAACCATAATTTAGCATTTGGGGTTTAAATCATGCTTGTTTTGCTGCTTTCAGAATGACAGTGAAAACTTCTTGACTGGTAAAAATGCAGATTCACAGCTGCTGTTGATTGCTGTAACTCCTTTGATGTCAGTAGTTGGAAGGAAGATGAATAGCAGCTGAGGAGCTGCTTAACTCCTTTACACGAAACAGTCGCTGTTCCACGTCAGGGTGATCCAGGGAAGCCCTCTGATGGTTCTAAAGATGAGGACTTAAAAAAAAGATACACTGTTGACTGACTGACTGACTGACAAACTGTCAGATCTTGCAACATGCTGATCTCATTCCAGGAGTTACACATCTGCATGTGCTTGGGACAAGAAGATTATCACTCCTGTGTTGTCCCAGTGTCCTGCTCTGATAGTTGCTCAGTATTTTGCAGAAGTGTAACTTTTCACATTTCCACCAACTGAACGGAATTGAAAGGGGGGTTTATTCTAAGAGGCTTAAAATGTTGTGAATTTCCATTAGGAGATGGTACTCTTTCACGGTAATTTCTAATGTATATAAATTCAGTTGTTTAAATGATACTGGATTTGCCTTCCAGATACAGTAAGTAATCTGCATAACTAAACTTTTCGTTTTGAAGTGTTTATGTTCTCGTTCTTCTAGCTCAAACTAGTGTTATACATAGGTTATGTGTAAACATGGATTATGGCAGCAGGGAAGCCCTGGCATTCAAGTGGCTTCAGCGGGCCAAGGTTTGTAGGTAGAAGCACCAGGCTTGATTTCAGTATGCACACAATTCAGTACGAGCTAAACCAAGAGTCAATGACTGACTTATGAAAACACACACAATAAAGCTCCTCACTAAGATCAAGGGAGCCTTTTCAGTAGCTACTAAATACCAGATATCTTGCATGATGCTCACGCTTTTCTTTGTTCCCATGCTGTCTGGAAGAATGGCTGGCAACTCTATCAGCAACTGAAGAACTGAACAGGAATGTGATAAAGTTACTCTAAGATGTAAAAAAAACCCCAAGCGATGAGGGGTTGTTCTGATGTCATCCGACTAAGTGAGCAGTCTTTGCCCAGCAGAGGTAGGCTGGGCTCAGGACTGTCTGCAGCTAGGGCACTGGTTTCAGGACTTAAAAACCCCCACCGGGGAGTAGGGAAGACCCCCTCAGAGCAACGATGGTGGGGAAGGCTCACAGCACGGGCGTACCGCGATTTTTTGGTACATCTTAAAGAACAATGCAAGCCTCACCACCCAGTCTCCCTCCCTGGGAGGGGAGGGAAGATGGTTTTGCGCTTGGCTGTAGGTTGCCGGCTGGTGCTCAGGGTAGATGGGCTGCGGGAGCCCCGAACTAGACTGACTGGACCCGGGCAGTTCAAGGGAGCTGGGTCTGGAAAGTCAGCAGGAAGTTTTTAGGAAAAGTCCACTGCTCTCCCTTTCCCTCATTCTGCCGCGGAAACAGCAGCCACCTCGCCCCGGCCGCCCACCGGGCAGATGTACCAGGGCTGAGGTGAGGGATTCCCAACTCCCTCGCTGTCCCACGGGGGACGGGGGCTGGGATGAGCACGTCCCACGGGGCCGTGCCTTGCCCGGAGACACAGGGTCCCAGAAGCCGTACTCTCCCAGTGCCTTCCTCCCGCAGCACCACCGTGGTCGCGGACGGGGCGGGGAGAAACCCGACCCCCGCCGCCGGGAAAGGCGAGGGGCTGCCGCAACGCGGAAGGAGGCGGCGCGGCTGTGCGACTCCCCTATCCGAGAGGGGACACCCCACGCCCCGACCCGGGGCTGTGGGCCGGCCGCCCGGCCCGCTGTGGCAGGGACAGCGCACAGTGCACGCTGCTGCCGTCCCGGGGCGGGGCAGGGTAAGGCGGGGGCGCGGCGCTGCCCTCCCTTTTCGCCGAGAGGGGGAGCGGAGCGAGGCGGGAAGCCGGCGCCGGCCGCCCGTTTGCCTCCGGCTGGCCGGAGCCATGCGGAGCTGTGGGACGGTGAGGGGGGTTGCGGCTTGGGCTGCCCCGCTGCTCTTGCTGTGGCAGTGCCTGCCGACGGCGTGGCCTTACAACTTGGATACTCAGCACCCGCTGCTCTTTCAGGGGGGCAACGGGACCCTCTTCGGGCCTCCGCTGAGGAGAGGACTGGCAGCAAAGGGGGAT
>JANHGB010010473.1:316-10866 GCA_026283785.1 Coracopsis vasa
ACTGACTTTTTTAGGGAGAGCAAAGATTCTGTTTTCAGAAAGACTTCTGCTTTCACTGGTGGCCATTGAAATGAATTAAGAAAAAGTTTCTCCCAGTCCCAGTTCTGTCTGCTCTGCAATTCTAGAAGTTACATATCTGACAATAGAGGTCTGGGGGGTGCTGTCCTGTTGCTTAACGGACCCACAACAAGAGCACATGCAGTGACACCATAGCAGCAGAGATGTGGGGAACTGAAATCACAGAACCACAGGACGGGTTGGGTTGGAAGGGAGCTTTAAGGATCACCTAGTCCATCCCCCCTGCTGTGGGCAGGGACATCTTTAAATCAATCAAGTTGCTCAAAGCTCCATCCAGTCTGATCTGAAACACTTCCAATGGTAGGGCATCAGCAGCTGCTCTGGGCAAGCTGTATGGGGCCATTTACCCCCCAGTCCTTGGGAAATCAGAGGAACCAGGGGAAAAGCCACCACCCCATTATGAAAAGCTTCCTTAGTGTGGTGTTCCTATGGATAAAGCATCTGGTGTTTCTGTCTCATCTCTTTCCTTCACACTGTATAAAACATTGTGGTGTGATGCTTATAGCCTGCTGGGAAATAAAAGCCCTGCTTCTAGATGGTAACCCTCAACACTGTGAAGGGGGAAAATGCTTTATATTTTGTCCTTGAAAACCATTCTGTCTCTTGGGAAGAAGCTCAGTGTATTCTTGAAAGTCAAATACTGTGTTGAACTCATGTGCCAATGCTTTGATGTGTCATACTCTGAGCTGCCAAACCTTGTAGTACCAGTGTAGAGGTGTAGGCTGAGGATCACTGCTGAAGGCGAAGTTTTGCCACTTGGTGGCAATACTTTCTGTGGTCCAGCCAGACTCTGGAACAGGGTAAAGATAAAGTCAGAAGAGGAAACATCTTGCTGCTGACTTAAATTCTCTGGGACTTCTCCGCAAACCTCTGAAGTATTTGAAGAGTGCTACAGCTGCTAATAGCTTTTTATAGCTTTGGGGGGCTTTTGGCCTCATCTGGCTGTTGAGAAGGCTGCTGATTTAAGAAAAAAAAAAGCATAAGATGTTTGTTTATAATTTATGGAATCCCATGGAAAATAAGAACCATCTGCTCCTCAAGACATCAATATTTCAATCTTCTTCCTCTACCCTACCAAGATCCTTCTATTCTGAAATAGCTTTTAATTAGCTGGAAATTGAGCTATGGTTTCTGTTGTCACTGTGCCCTTCTTGCAGGCAGGATTCCTGCTACAAGCCCATCCCCAGTCCATCTGACTCCCGGCTTTGTGCTTCATAGTGCTTGATTTGTCCATCTTGATTTATTACCATTTGGAAATGTTCAGTTTTACTCTGCCTCTTCCTTTTTACATGCTGAGCCCAACTCTGGCATTTCTAGATTGTTAGCCCTATCTCCCTCTGCCAAGGTTTAGTTGGGATGTATGAAGATGTAGCAGATGTGCTCATCCTAAACCAGGTATTTAGGATGCCAAGCTTGCGTGCCATGCCAAGCTTGCCTAGGCACAGAACAGAGGCTAGCTGCAAGTTTGGCAAGGTGCATACATTTGTAGGGATACGGTGAAGCTAAATGTGTAACAGTGGAGTGGTAGTTGGATGAATGTTTTCTGACTCTTTGTGACCTTGGAAATAAACTGTTTTCCCAGTAAAGCGTGTGACCTCAAAAGATCCCTTCTTTTTCCATCATTTCCTATAAATCAGAGGGGGTCATGTGAGAGAGGCTGCTTACACAGAGGGGGCAACAGCACTTCCTGGGTCTGACCTGAGCCACAAATGGTTTGGGAGTTCAGGCAGATGAAGTGATGCAGCTGAAGTTCGGGACTGCCTGCCAGCTCCTCTTTCCATCAAAGAAACGACTCCGTAGCCAGCCTCATCTCCAAGCAGCTCTTCTTCCTGTTACCATTAAACAAAGAAAAGATAGTTTGGAAGTAGGATGTTTTCCACTGACACGGATGCGCCCGAGCAAGTGACAGCAGCGTGATGAGTGCAGTCCTGGGATCTCAGCGGCTGGGCCCCAGCAGCCTTCAGAGCCCTGGGCCCTGCACATGGCTCTGCAGCAGCAGCATCACTGATGCTCAGTCCAGCACACACACACAGAGGATTCTGGAAGTCTTGGGGAAATGGCTTTGCAGGGACTTGTGGGATTTTAGTCTCTGCCCTGTCTTTCTCTATTAACTGCAAAATGGGAAATGATGGATTCAGATTTCTTCTCCTTTTGCCAGCTTTGCTTTTAATAACTCTTGACATGAGCATGGCCCAGTCTTAAACTGTAATTGCCAGTCGTATCAACAGTAGGGTGAGGAATTTCTTTGGCAGCAGACACAATGCTATCTCTGGCATTTATTTAATATTCTTTTAGTAAGTATTGCATATCCTTAAGATTTCCCACAGCTAACGGGTAAGTGTTGAATCAGTGAACAGTGTAGAATAAAGCCTTCCCACAGGTAAAATGCTTGAAGGTTTTATCTGTTTATTTCTTTTGCATATAGCTTCTCTTGTGCTACTCACTGCTTGTTATTTCATTTGTAAGCCATTGTGGCTGAACTGGTCTGGTTCTTCCACATTCAGTCACATATCAGGAATTTGTCCTGTTCTAACACTGGCTGGGACTTGATTTGATCACTACTTACTGGTCCAGTAAGTATTATAAGTAAATGGGATGCAGAAGAACTTATAAGAATAAAAGAGAAAGAAGAAAAGGCATGCTAAACAATGTATGAATAGGAGCAGCCATTAATAAAGTGTCATCCTTAATTGTGGCTAGAAGTAGATGGTGCACCCAGCACTGTTTTCCTTTGGCAAACAATGCCATTACTGCCGGCATTCCAGGCCTTCCTCAGCTTCAAGCATAATTATGCTGTAGGTGTAAGCACTCCAAGTTGGCACAACAGCTTGATTAATTTGTTCTCTGATGTTTCTTTTGATCTGTTCTGTCAGCTCGGTGGCTGCATTAACAACAAAAGAAAACACAAGATGAAAGGGCAGCCTTGTTGTAAATGGTTTTCCAAAAATAGCAATTCTTTTCCCCCCTAAAATCTTCAGCATTGGCTTCATTTTCATAGATCAGGCCTCAGGCTCAAAGAAATCAAATAGCCTGTGGCTTTGGCAAATGCATGGGTATTGTCATCTTCCCCATGTCTTGGGAATCTCTTAGATGCTGTTCCTTAAAAGGAAACCTTGCTGAGATCTCCACCTCTCATGTTTAGACATTTTCTGCTGGCACAGTAGGCTCCCTTGGTTCTAGGTGTAAGTGCTAACTGAGTCCCTCATCCATTGTAAGTGAAGGAAGAGCAAAGAACCGTAATGCCAGCATGAATCAGATATCGAAAGACTGAAATAAAGGGCGCTCTTCCTTGTTTAGCACATCTTGCATCTGTGATGTTTTATGTTCCAGACACACATCAAGGGGGAAAGATAGTTCACTTCTGGCAGCAGAGCTCACAATCTGTTTTGCTATGAGGCATTCTCTGTATGCAACAAACTTTAAAAAGAACAAACCATGCAGTTGTGTTGGCCATCCCTGTGGACTGCTCACCAAAACCTCTCTGCTGCATTGAAAGGGGGGTGAGGGAAAGAAAAACCATATAGTAGAAAATGACTGAATATGTGCTATATGATAAACAGACTCTTGGTGAGCGGGGATCCAAACCCTACATTGTTTTTAAAAGACATGTAGTAAATGCTAGGTAAGGAAGACTATTAGATATCTGAAAAGGAAGAAAATAGCCATGGAGCTTAGGGTATGTACAAGACGTGCCAATGTCCCTGAATCTGTAAATGGTACAGAAGAAATTTTTTACCTTACAGAAATAAAGATGTGGAATTCTTATGAATGTCCAAGGTTGCGTTAGATTAAAAAACCCCAAACTTAAAAGCTGAGAAGAAACATGGATTCTATAAACTCTGATTTTTCAGTAGTTACAGGAACAAGGAAGAAACATCACCTGTGCCCATAGAAATCTATTTCTGTCCCCTTTAAAACTTCTGGCACCTCTTTGAAAAGCACTAGGACATCAGTACAGAAAGGTCCCTGGGCTAGATGACACCCATACCTTTGGACTAATAAAGCAAGTATACAATCTGGCTACTTCCAATACTGAGCATCAAGTAACAGTAGTAAACATTGTAGAAAAACCATGGCTACCTTATGGAAACGGCATCCATCCCTGAGCCCAAGGATGCAGAACAAAACTTGCTAGATATATAGCAGGATAGGGATGAGAGACAACAGTTCTTTGATCCCAAAGAAAAGCACAGGACTATATTTTTCTCTTCTAATAATCCAAGGTTTTTGCACAGGTAGTGGTGGTGCGTTTCATAGCTTTATATCTGGCAAATGCTCTCCCTTTGTGATGTGTAGTTTTGCTCTGTTGCAGGCCTTCTTGCTTGGCTGTCTTTTAATTAGTTAACTCAGAATTGGTTGCAGGAGTTCTGATGTTCACCTGTCCTATAAGTTCCGCCCCCACCTTTTTCCCCCCTAATTATTTAGATCACTGCTGACCTGAGTGCAGCTACAAAGGTATTGGTGAGAAAGGACCTCCTTAGCCACGGAGTGTAGCTCCCTGCTGTCTTAGGCAAGCACGTCCTCTTATTCTGTCTTAAAATTGGTTAAATTCTTTGTCCCTTTCACTTCTGTTGAAAGTTTATTCTAGAATCTTGCTCATCTGGTAGAAATCTTCTAATTTCCAAGCTTAATGGCTGCTTTTACCCACTTACCTGTCAGTGTTATTTCTGAAGAGAATTGGTGTTTTTCTTGCACTTACTTGCTGGTATTTTTTGTAAATGCAATCCTATTTCCTCACAGTCTTTTTCTTTAACCCCCCCAGTCATCTTCCTATCTCTTTGCTGCCATTTAAGGTTTACTCTTTCTTGAACATGGCTGACCAAAACCGTGCCCAGTATCCTGCATGTGGTCCCAGCACAAGGTTGTATGTTAACACTGTATGTGTGCTCCCTAGTGCAGTGTAGGATCTCTTTTGTGCCCGTTGGATGGCTCAGAGCTTGCAATGATCACCAAAGCTGATTCTCTCTTGTTGCCAAATGAGAAGCTCCTAGGTAAAGCAGAAATTTATAATATATAATAAGATAATATATAATAAGATAAATTAATACACTCTAAAACTCTTCCATTTCCCTTTTCTTATGTCTCTATGTCTTTCAGTTCACTGTGTGGTCTGATCATGCTCTGTTAATGAAATTACCCAGCTTTATCAACAGAATTCATCAACCAGCTCCACTCTGTGTCTAGCCCATTGATAAAGCTAATAAATAGGACTGGTTTTGCAATGAGTCACTGAAGAACTCTGCAGGAATCCCTCCAGTTTAACAGGGATTACAGTAGTGCAACCTGTTGTCCTGCATCCTTTAGCTAGTCCACAGCATATACTGCAGTGCCTGTGTTGAGGCCCATCTTCTCTTGTGATGACGTGATGAGTACTTGCATGAAGCCTGGACTTAAGGAAATGAAAGAGGGGGGGTGTTAATTCTACTAGTTAAAAATCAGGTAGTGTAGTCTTTAATCTTTATTCTGCTGCCTTTCTGTTCAACTTGCTTCAGTCTAAGCAGTCAGGAATTTTGTTATCTTTTGGGCTGTCTGTTCTTTGAAGGGCCATGTGTGGTTTAGATTCTGTTATTACAGCACAGACAGTGACTACTGTTATTTACCTTTTACTGTTCAGCACCTTTCTGTTTATGCTAGGCTGAAAATTACTGGTTTTAGCAGCTTTGAGACTGGAGGAAAAAAAGAGTTTGAATAAATATAGAGTACAGGTGTAGGTGGCTTGGCACAGAGTGTAATTATATAGTCCACTTCTCATCCTCATCATCTTTTTCATCAGGGTTTCTTAAATGCAACAGTAGAAGTTGATACTCAGCCATGTAGGAAAACAGTTCCCAGGGAAAATGTGTTTGAGACCAGAAGAGCTAAAGATGAGGTTCAGTGAGTGCTTTAAGTCAGCAATGCTGGAAGAACGAGCAGTCCTGTCTCCTTTCCTGTCATGACATCTTCTGCTCCTGCAAGTGGCTGTGTGGCGTACCAGGTTGGGAAACCATTCTGGCTAAGAAGCGACCACAGACCACAGTCAGTAATTTCTCAGCCATATCAGTTCCCTGATGTAGCTTTCTTTCCACAGAAGTGTTGGAAACAAAGGGCAGGGATTGTTTCTTCTGGCAGCAGCACCAGTTTCTTAAAGCATCAGGTTACAGCCTTAATTTGATTTGGAAGTTCAGACTTTCAGAAGTATGCACGAAGCATTCTTGGCACTGTTCTTTTGTTAAACTAATAAGGAATCTAGCGTGAGAAGTGCCTTCATAATAAACTCATCAGCAATTTTAGCTGAACAAATCAAAAGTACTTCTAGGCTGGGCATATTCCTATGGTTTAAAAGGGAATTTCTGGGGGGTAGAAGTTCACATAGTGATCCACATGGTGCTGTATCTTCAAGCATGTGAGATGGGTTGTTCTGTCTCCTAGCATGCTAAGCTTGTATATTGAAAATGTGAGCTTTATTTCTATTTCTTTATATTTCTGCTCCTGTGAGTTTGAAAATATTAGAAAAACGAAATTTCCCCATTCCCAAAATAGTGTGTGCAGTTTCAGCTATAAACCTGGAATAATTGTAGTGATTTTGGTGAAAAACTGAAGCATATTTAGGTTAGGCTGAAAAAGCAAACATGACTCCAGCCATGTTTTACCAAGCTGCTGTTGAACCACTGGTGATGACAATGCTACAAGGCCTTGGAACCTCATTGTACTATGAATGGCACAAGTGCATAGTAAGATTCAATAACCCAAAGAGCTTGTAATTGGCATATGCAAGGCACAGGGGGGAAAAGATTTGTGTGAGGTCATCCAGCAACTGGCTTGCAGAGATTAAAGTAACTCTTGTTTTGTGAATTGCAGCTTGCTGCCCTGTTTACAGAATGGTTACTTCACCCATTACAGGCGTATCTCAAATACTGGAGTAATTAAATGGAGGGCTGGCTGGAGAAGTCTCTGCCCTTTCTCACTTGCTTTGTCCAAGATTGGTATAAAACTCAGCTGTCAGAAATGAATGTATCTGCAGGGAGGAATTTTTCTCTCATCTCCTGTTTGTTGGAGATAAAGGGGAGCTGGAACTTAAGGGCTTCACAAGAGCAGGGGAAATGAATTAAGATGTACTGTTGCTAATGCTGCTGCTGCTGGAGTTTGTCAGAGAGTCACAATTTGAGGCTTGTTTAAACCGCTGTCCTTTGCAAAGGATGGTGTTATACTCAACAAAGGAAGGGTCTGATAAAACGCAATTGCCACTGTTTGTTGGCTGAAGGCTTCAGGAGGTGAGTAGATTTCATTTCCTGGGCTCATTGGAGTGTCTTATCTCCGCTTTGGAGCAGATTTTACATTAATCAGGGTATTAAAATTTCATAAACTTTTGGAGAAAGCTAAATGTCATGAGTGCCTTTTACATGTATTGTTCTGTCTCTAGCATCATGTCTAAATCTTACTTTATTCTTTGTTGAACCTAAGTACTTTAATCACTGTTCCTTTCTTTCTTCTTTGCAGCCTCTGTGAACGTACTTGTTCAAAACTGCAAGATTTACAATGATGCTAGCTGTGATATCTCTGCTGATGGGCAGCTGCTGGCAGCCTTCATTCCCAGCAGCCAGAGAGGCTTCCCTGATGAAGGAATACTGGCTGTGTATTCCCTGGCACCGCACAACTTGGGCGAGATGCTTTACACAAAGCGATTTGGTAAGCATACAGCAAGAAGTCAGGGTGGGTGGGAGTGTGAGAAGTTACCTCAGGACTCAGCCTCCAGTGAGAAGTGCAGTAGTCTGAACATCAGTGATTGTAGTAATGGGAAATGTTTTATTGGCCTTCCAACCAGCTACAAACACAGTACTACTGGGGAGAAGCTTGTGGTTTGGTCTGGACGTGTAAGGTGCTGGTACAGGGGAGATGCTAAGGGATAGTATTTTATTCCTTGAAGAACTTCATTGTTTTAGGGGGAAGATGCTTGCAACAAGGAAATGTCCCACAAAATTTGTATTTTTGCAGCTCTCCTTATTCTTTTCTACCCCTTATAAGAATGAGCTTAGTGTGCCATATGTTATGGGAATGCTGGAAGGGAATGAAGAAGCTGTGAGGATGAAGGATTTCAACCTGTGAGAGAAATTACCCCTGTTCTCTTCATAGGCCCTAATGCCATTTCTGTGAGCCTGTCGCCAATGGGCAGGTACGTAATGGTGGGACTGGCTTCCCGACGTATCCTGCTGCACCCGTCCACTGAACACATGGTTGCTCAAGTCTTCAGGCTGCAACAGCCCCATGGTGGAGAAACCTCTATGAGGGTGAGTGTGTGTGTATTCTGCTTCTCTGTGTTTCCATCAGTCATTTCATGTTGCTTTGGCTCTAGGCTAGTAGTTAATTGCTGGGTTATGATAGCAAAGAGGTAGTGTGCTCCAAGCCCACTGAATAGTAAACATGTCAAGGACTTTATTACAGAGGTATGCAAGCATGGCAGGAGAACATGGAAGTAACAGAACTGTCACACTTTATTATGATTTTAAATATGATGACAAACAAATACATTCCATGTCATGGAATACATTCAAAGTCTAGTTAATACTCAGAATACCTAGTAGGTCTTTTGGACTTCTTTGGGTAATACACATCTTGCTTGTGGTACTGTGGTTGGCTTTGCTGAGGGAGTTTTTCAGCTGAGGCTTCAGGATCAGTTCCTAACATTCCTAAAAGCAGCTAACCTCTAGGAGAGCAGCAGTTTTGGGAAGGATAGGAGCCAAGTAGACTAAGGTGAGATTACTATACTTTTGCCAAACAGATTTTTGTTGTCTATTTATTTTTGAGCTTTCTATATACATGTAGGCATATTTTGGCAATGGAATTATCCTTCCGTACTTCTGTTTCTGTATCCACTCTGACTCATTTAGTACCTGAGGAAAAACCTCCATCTTTTTCTATGAACTGGCAAATAGAGTTAAAAGAACACATATGTCTTGCTTTGTTCATCAGCAGAGCACAGCAGCTATTCAGTCATACTTTAGGATGGGAAAAGCCACATTCAGCTGATAATGCACAAAGCATGTGGAGGAGGCAGAACTAGGTGATTTCTAAAGCTGAAATTTGGGCTGGATTCAAGTTTTAGGCCATGTATTCAGGTGACTTGTTGCAGGAGATGAAAAGTAGCTATTCAGTAGCTTCTCATTTTGGGGGTGAGTTTGATCATAGTGAAATTAATTCAATGAGCAGCTCCCCCCACCCCTTTTTTTCCCTTTTAAGCCTTTTTTTTCTGTTTTAAAAGGCCCCTATGATTATTATTACTTTTGGCACAGCTTTCCCATGTATAGGGGTTGCACTGAGCCGTTTGTCTAGTGGCCCAGTACTGGGGAGAGTCTTGTCTCTGGGAGAAATTGCTTGATTCACCTTCAGACTCTGTAGCTGCTCCCCAGAGGGCTCGTGATTCAGAAAGGGTCATCTCAGCTGCGTCATTACATGAGCTGCTTTATCAGCTGATAAAACTCTTGGTTATCATCATCTGCACCATGTTATAAGGCAAGAGAAGATCAATGATGAGGATATTCTTTGGTGCACCAGCCCACACTTTTTCAGCCCTGGTTCTGAGCTGCTATTCTGGTATGAGCCTCTTAAGGTAAGAGACAGAAATTAAAATGTATTTATGACGAAAGCACAATTTGGTTAGCAGGTGCTGTTGTTGAAAGCTGTGTGGATATGGTGAGATCACTAAATACATGGATTCAGTGTCCTGTTAGATCCTTTTAAAAGTGTAGTTTGCCCTGGCACTGTTTCTTTTTGCAGTTAAGATCCTAGTGAAATACATAGCTTATACTGCCAGCTATGGGAGTATCCCTTCCCAGAGTCTTTTTACCATATCATAATAAGATAGAGAAGTCCTATTAGCTAAAATCATGTCTCTTCCTCTCATCCATCCTTTACATTTGCTCTAAACTCCAGTTGCTATAGCTTCTAGCCCTTCCTTTTGGAGACGGGTTTTTTTTGTAGCCAGCTTAATCAGTAAGCTGCTGTCAAAATCTTCCATTTATATTTCTTCATCTCCATTTCAAACATATCTTCTTTTCCTATGGTGTGTTACACTCTTCAAATGCTTGTACGAAGGCACGCCTGTTAAAAGTTAGACAAGATTCACCAGGTCCTCCAGACAATTCACTTACAGAGCATCCTCACGCTCACGCTGGGTACGGTCGGAGTGAATCGACGTGCTGGGCAGACCCATGTTGAACAAGTAGTCATCCAGGAAATCAGCCTGGGTCTTTGTGTTGACGAAGATAAGAGTACGCGAAGGCGGCATGGAAAGAAGAAGATCGTACAAGCACTTCTTCTTCAGTCCGTCCTCGGCATAGATGATCTATTCATGCTTTTAGTACCTTAGTGATGCAGGTGTTGCTAAGTTAACTTACGTTCTGGTCCACGTTCATATGTGCACTTCCAGGACGTCCAATGCGAACGCGGACGTGGTCTTCAGCAAGGAACTTGCGCGCCAGCTGACGGCACGCCTTGTT
>JANHGB010010475.1:0-10498 GCA_026283785.1 Coracopsis vasa
TCTGGGGGCTGTGCTGGGGGGCCCGGTGCCACCAGCGGCCCCTCTGCAGGCGCTGCCTCGCCTCTCCACAGAGGGCAGGGTCCAGGGCAGAGGAGGAGGGGGATGGGGAAGGCAGCTCTGTGCAGCATGAGCTGAAGCCAGGGGTCTGGCACCCCCCTCCTCTTGGGCTCTGCTGCTCCAGGTTGGTGCCCACATGGGCAGCGTAGGGCTGGTTCCCACCCGGAGCCTCTTCCTGCTTCCCTGCAGGCGGTGTTTTCCCGAGGGCACGCTCCAGCACCATTTGGCACTACAGGACATCCTCTCTGCCTGCCCGGGATGCTCTGCCCCATGGGGGGGTCCAGGAGCAATGTGCATCACCCTCCTCCTCACTTCCACAGCCCCTGCTCTCTGGGGAGGTGAAGTAATCCCTCCACTATCCCCAGCAATCAGCAGCCTCTGCCCAGCCTTGTTATCCAGAGACAACACAAAGAGCTCATTTGCCTCCATCAGTGGGGCTCCAGGTCAGGGCTGAGGGTCCTGGGGCGCAAATCACTGCTCCAGCCCAGCGTGAGGGGGACAGGGAAGGGGTGCAAGAAACACTGAGGCCACCACGATGGTCGTAGCTCACCTCCAGAGTATAACAAGAGCCCATTCCCCCCGCCCCTCAGCCCCAGAATTGCCAGACAGGCTTCCTTCTCCTCACACTTTGCTTTTGTGAACACATCAACCCCTGAGCGTTTAATCCCCCACTCCAGACACTTTGCTTTTCATACTTCCCAGCAGCTAAAATATTTCCTTGATGCTAATGTAATCCCAAAAGGCGGGCGGGAGACGGGAGGGGGTGGCAGCATCATCCTGAACCGGTGCTGAGCTCCTGGGAGGGAGCCTGGCAAATTCCCTTCGGGAGCGAAAACCTGATGGGTGACGGGATGCAGCATCAGAGCCCTCCTCTGAGGTGTCCCCAAGCACAGCCCGGGGGGGCACAGCATCACGGTGGGGACCCCAAAGTGCCTCCACCCTCTGCCATGTGCACCCCACGGGGTCTGAGGATACAGGGACACCTGAACCGCTGCGGTGTGGGCAGGGTGGGGGAAAGGATTAAGAGGAGAAAGAGGAAGGAGAAGCCAAGGCATTGCTGACCTAATTTGAAAAGGGGAGGGGGGAGCAGCAGCAGGAGTGTTGTCATGGAAATAGATGGGGAAAAATTGTTCCTGAGGATGGTGGCAGATTTTGGGTCCCCCAGAGGAGGACGTGGAGGCAGAGAGATGCGAGATGCTCCAAAGGGCTCGACATCCTTCTCCCAGCAGCATCCCATACCTTGGCTTGAGGCTGGGGAGGGACAGCAAAGAGGGTCCCCTCCTTGGCTTCCCCACATATGGGGTGTCCTGCTGGTCCCAAATCTTCCAGAAGACAAATCGCTTTAGACCAAGGGATGGATGTGCAGCAGGAGGGTCTGGTCCCCCTCCTCTGCCTAATGCTGTGACACTAGAGGAGACACAGCAAGACAAAGGAGGGAATTACGGGCTCTCCAGCCCACCACAGCTATTGTATATAAGCCCACGAATGGTAAAATCCTGAATCACAGCCTGGGGTGAAATGGGAAGCTTGAGGAGCCATCATTGCCAGGCAGGGGCTCAAATGAGCCCCCACCTCACTGGGGCTCGCCTGCTCCCAGCAATGTCTCATCCCACTGGAAGGTCTGAAACAGGGAGGATCAGTCCCAAAGAGCATCAAAACCCAACAGCATTCAGCCCCCTCAAGCATCAGCATCACAGCTGCTGTGGGGGGCCATGTCTCACCCCCGACTGATGCTCACGGCATCAGGTTTGGGGTGATAGGAGAAAGGACTGGCAGGAAAGTGGCCAGAGGAGCTAGAGGAGCAGAGGAGCAAGCACTGGGGCAGGAGGTGCGGGTTTTCCTCGCAGGGAGCTCGGCGGCAGGTCTGCATTCCCAGGCAGGGGAAGACAAACGGTGCTGCTTTTATTACCTGAGAAAATTGAAGCAAGTCTGAATATATCAGAGAGACGAGAGGTGACCGGCTCATAGGGGGAAGCTTCATAGAACTCTTCTCCTGGAGGGGAAGGGGAGAAAAGAGGGAGAGAAGAAGCAAATTAGACCCCGCAGCGAATGACCTCAGCCAGCATCGAGCCTATGGCCGGGGGTGGGCACTCCCCCAGAGGGGCAATGTGGGACTTGAGGAGGGAAAACCAGAAAGCATTTAAATCACTGCGTGGTAGGAAAAGGAAAAGGCCGCTTTGGAGCAGCTCAGCTGAGCTCTTGCTGTGCCTGCAGCTGCTGACATCTGGTCCTGACACAGCCCTGCTCCTTCTGCACGTCAGGGCTGGCAGATGCTGAGCTCAAACTGAGCTCAGGACTTGAGGGAGTTCAGATCTGAAAGGTCTCTGTTGTGTGACCACGTCCACAGAGCACGGGCCAGCTCCAAGTGAAGGTTTCAGGGCTTATACAGGGGATACGGACCTGATCAGAGAACCTCAGCACTTGAGCACTGGAGCATCCCCACCACTGATCCACCTGCACTGCGCTCCAGGGGCTCATCCAGCACAATCCCCACTTTCAGAGGGATCCTGAGCACAGTCCATATGTCCCCAGGCTGGGAGCAAGCAATCCCCCCTCTCTCCCACCTTGGATCACAGTGCAAACCCCGTCTGCTTTTCTGTATCTGCAGGAAAAGCTGATTTCAGGAGAGGCAGCCACGGCCCTCAGGAGAGGAAACGCTCTCCTCAAGCCCCAGCAGCCACAGGAATAATACATATACATAAAATAATCAATGGCTGGACTTTGAAAGCCCCAGTCAGAGGTGACCAGTCTGGAGCATCGATCTCCATGTGCCTGGCAGCCCTTTTGGCAGGGTCTCTGCCCGCATCCCTGCTCTCACTGCCAGTGAGCCTGGACCACTTCAGGCCATGGTGCTCCCGAGTTATTATTAGCCCAAGGCAGCAGCAGCCTTTATCCCATGCAATTAAAGAGCCACTTGAAATCCAGCACTGGAAAACAAGCTCATTGAGAGGCAGGCAGCAATGTGGGAATCTTGTTCCAAGCCCATCACCTCCTCAGCACCATCCCTTGGAAATGTAGGAGGGCAGAACCAGCCAGGGAGAGCCAGTGGGATGCCAGGTTGAGCTGCCTCCATCTGCTGTGGGGTTTCAGCCTTGATACCGCACTCAGAGTGATGCTACATGAGTCAAGGGCAGCTCTGATGCTGCTCATCATGCTCTGATCCTGCTACTGGGGCAGGAGCCCTGCTCCAGGCAGCCTGCACAACTTCAGGCCTACCCCCTTCTCCTCACTGGGTTTCCTAATGCTCGGATGACAAATAGCACCTCTATTAAAGTGCATTTAGGAAACACTGGAACCTCCTGCTACATTGCTTTGCCAATGCAATAAATAATTAAATACCAGCTGAATCTTGCTGCTTGCTGGGGAAATTACCGAGCATTAAAAGGGCAGTGGACTTTTCCTGAGCTCACTGAGATGCAATTAACCTCCGGGAGTGAGGCTGGAGTGGAAGCAGTCCTCCTTAATGGCAGGGAGGGGTTAGCTCCCCTGGCCAAGGGCTGGGTGGGAGCATCTTCACTAAAAGGCAGAAGATCAGAGTCCACCTTGGGCTCCTCATTGCTTTTACTCTCACTGGTTCATGCACGTTGAAGCTAAGAGCTGCTGAACCGCCCCAAAGCTTCCACCTCTCCCTGTGACGCGCTATAATCACTTCTCTTCCCACCTCCTCCCCCAGGTGCAGCTCCTGGAGCACCCATCACGCACTTGAGCATCCTTCATTCATGCTTGCAAAGCCCTGGGAACTTGCTGAATGAAGGCTGCCGAAACAATGAAGCCTCAATTCCTGCTCGGGGCTGGGTTTCAGCTTGTGCTGACCCCTCCTTGCTGCCACCACCAAACCAGCACCACCAGCACCTCCTCTGGCTTCAGTCCCAGCTTGCGAGGGAGGTCAGAGACCTGCCCCCACCACAGGAACGCGGCCGCAGAGGATGGGGGCTCATCCCTGGGCTCCAGTGAATGAGCCCCGTTGCTGGAGCTGCAGAAGGAGGTGGCTGTCAGCAGGGAACGGAACTGCAGAGGAAAGGGCGTTTGTACCAGCCCAAATCGCTGGTGGAAGCGGGGCCAAGCTGCCAGCACGTGCCTGCGGGTCCATCTGCTCACGAGGTGCCAGCAGCCAGGCAGGGACGTGCCCTGGGAGGGCAGTGCCACAGCTCGGGTTTTGCACAAGCTGGGGCTGGGTTTAGGAGCTTCCACACGCAGAGCCAGTCCCAAGCCCATTGAAGGGATCTGTACTGTTGAAGTAGTGCTGGCCCCGCTCATCTCCAGTCTGGGGCCAGCCAGGGGCTGGTGGAGCTGTGCAGGGGTGGCCGGAGGGGTAGAGCCCACAGGACAGCAAAGCAAACCCCAGCAGCACTGACAGCAGCCCCAGCTGAGCCCCTCACAGATGAGTCCTCCCTCTGAGCAGCCCTGGACTAGCAGCATGGGCTGATGCCCCTGCAGATGATCCTGCCTGTGATGAACAGAGCAGCCCAGGCCAGCAAAACCCAATGCCAGTTACCTGCATTGCTCCAACTTCTGATTTACTCCTTCACCAAGCTGCAATGACAACAGGCTCTGGTGCATCAACCAGAGCAAGGGCTAACAGGGGGCCTGAGGAGGCAGCGGCAACCTTGGCACCCTGAGAGACCCCCACAGCTGATATTGAAGTGCAAAGCCATGCCCCAGATGTGCTTCAGCCCATGGACACATCTCCTTTGGGGCAGACAGGAGGGATGGAGCCTGGAGAAGATCCAGTTTACATGTGCCTGGATGCCCAGGGAACATGCTCTGACATGACAGAGATCAGTCCTTGCTGCAACACATACCCAACCTCTTTCTCCCTTGCCCCGTGCCCATGTAGGGCAGACAATCAGCCTGGCCTCCATCAGCATCCTATGAGAAAGGGGGGGGCCGTCTGCCTTGCCTGGGTGCCCATAGAGGCAGTGAGGTGACCTTGGGGCTTCCCAAACTCCAAGTGTGGGTCCTTCCCACACCTCCATCCCACTGCAACCCCCCAGAGCCCTGCCCTTACCTTCGGTCAGCCCAAGGTGTATACTCCAGTAGATCTGAAGGCACTGAAGCTCCTTCTTCATGCCTCTCTTGCAGCGGCAGTCGTAGAGGGGGCTCTCCTGCAGCACCTCCAGGGCTGCCTGGCATTCCTTGTTGGCCAGCATGGTGTTCCTGTCGCGCCCGGCCAGGCACTGCCGCAGTGTGCGGTACCGGGAGCTGCAGCTCGGCTCTGCCGCACACAGCTCGTTGGCTCGGACACAGTCCACGGGCACCCGCCAGCCATGGGGGTCCTGCCCCGGGGGGGACGGGGGGGCTGCCAGCGACCGGAGGAGCTCATCTGAGCGAGGGGCAGCAGGGGGAGAGATGAGAGCAGAGAGACGTGAGGGTGGGTGAGCAGAGGGGGGTGAAGCCCCGCATCCCCCCCCGGACACACACATCAGCTTCTTGCCCGGTCCCCAAATGGCCCCCAGCATTCAAAGACCCTGCAGAACCAGAGAATCCCAGACTGGGCTGGGTTGGAAGGGACCTTAAAGCCCATCCAGTCCCACCCCCTGCCATGGGCAGGGACACCTTCCACTGGAGCAGCTTGCTCCAAGCCCCACCAACCTGGCCTTGAACACTTCAAGCCACCTGCAAGGTGCTCCAGAGAGGGAGAGCATCCTTCCATCATGCTGAAACCAAGCCTGGATGTGGCCCCAGCCCAACCCCACTGGGCAAAATTCAGCTGGTGGCCTCAAGAAGCAAATGGGATGTCCCAGGGCAGCGGTGATGCACCCCGGATCGTGGGGTGGGAAGGGGGGGACTAACCCAGCACCCC
Source organism: Coracopsis vasa (assembly GCA_026283785.1). Taxonomy (NCBI): domain Eukaryota; kingdom Metazoa; phylum Chordata; class Aves; order Psittaciformes; family Psittacidae; genus Coracopsis; species Coracopsis vasa. The sequence goes on from JANHGB010010475.1 coordinate 5,861, forward strand.
ACCTCCAGGGATCTGTTTCTTATGAAAACCAAACTAAACAAACAGAGCCTGGTTCCAGCCCTGGTGCTCAGGGACGCGGAGCCCCACGCACGACCTCCCCAGAGCCAAGGGGAGCACAGAGCCCAGCCAGGCTCTCTGCGCACGTTGCTCCTTGGTTCTCATTTGGCAGCTCATGTTCCCAGGGCTGCTGCGGGATTTGTGGGGCATCTGAGTCATGGGATTGAGCTTCAGGCTTGGCAGAGCTGCAGCTTGGTGCAAACTCTTCCTCCCCGAGGATGTGCCTCTGTGCCAGCCGCCCTTTGGGGTGGCAAGCATCCAGCTCGCGCAGCTCCTGCCTGTGCGCCCCCTTCCCACCCCGCATCCCCATTCCTCCCAGGTTCTCATTTCCTTTTGCTTTTTGGAAGAGATTCTTGCCAGGTCAACCCCATGGACCCATCCATCGCAGGTGCATGGGGAACGGAGACACCTCCCCTATGCTTGCACCAGCCAAGTGATGGGGATGAGGAGGGCAGGACACCTTGAGCCAGTTTGCAATTGCAGGCAGGGAAAGCTCTGAAGCAGGCAAAGGTGGGGACAAGAGGACCTGGAGGGTGTCCTCAGTTGCCCGTTGGGGTGATGCAGAAGGAGACCCCACTTCATGCTATGATTCCCCCCATCGCTGCCCCTGTGCCATGGGGAGCAGCTTCCCAGCCCTGTTGCTGCCACATGCAAGGCACCACCTGGGCACAGCAAACCTCAACCTCCAGCTCCAGCCCCTTCCCAACCCACGCCCGGGTATGGCAGGAGGACAGTGACACCTACAGGAATGTGACAAGGGCCACTCGTGTTCCCCCACCCCGCCAGGACACGCAGGCAGCTCCCGTGCTCAGTGGGCTTCCAGATCCAGCAGCAATTCCCAAATGCAGGCAGCTGCAGGCAGGGCTTGTTCCCTGACACCATCCTGCAGGGGAACACCAGGAGCAAGCGGGCACAGGAGCCTCTGTCCTTGTCTCTGAGTCAGGAAGAGGAGAGGGGATGCTCGTGGCTCTGCAGGAAGAATGGGGCCCTGTGGAGGTGAAGGAGCAGGTCAGGCAGCAGCTCCGGGTGGGAAGAGCTCCACTGCCTGCAGTCAGGCCAAGGAACATCCTCCTGGTCTTCAGCCAATGCTCCCAAACAAACACCATTGTGTTCAGAGGGGTCTGGAGGGTGTCCGGGTACCAGAAGAAGGTGCAGAGCCTCTACATCCACATTAGATCCAATTTGGGGTGTCAGATGCCCCTTGGGATGGCCATCCTTGGCCTTTCAGGATTATATTCCACATGGGAGGCAGGCGGGACCTGTAAGCGGTGGAGGCACACTCCTGACACACAGCCTGGACCGGCGGAGGACAAACAGGCATCCTCAGATGCTCCTCAGGGCAGAAATGCCAGCTCTTCTCCATGAGATAGATGATGCTCTGGTGCTTGGGGTAGAAAGGGGCCGCCTGTGCAACTTGACATGCCTGGAAGCCCCAGTCCGAGGCATCCGGCTGCTCCTGCTGCAGCCAGAGGACCCGGGGCATCCAGAGCCATCCCACAGCTCCGCCATGTGCCATTCCACTGCTGCCCTCACCCAGCTCAGCTGCAGATCCACCCCGTGCCTCAAGCCCTTTGCTCTGAGCGATCCCAGATCTCAGCTCCAATTCAGTCTTGTCCAGATGATGTCATGAAGCCTCTTCCCAAAACACCATCCGAAGCCTCCCTGCTGGCTCCGCAGGCTTCCCAGGCAGGGATCAGAGCTGCTGGCAGGCAGGCATGAAAGGGAGAGAGGTTTTCCCCAATGCAGAAGGTGCTGGACCACATGGAGCATCCTTGCAAGGGGCTCCAGCACAGGGATGGGCACTTGCTTATGCCAGGATGGGAATCCCAAGAGTAAATCCAGTCACCGGGATGAGAACACGGTGATGAGCTGGCCCCAGCTTCCCAGCTTTTGCCGCCTTGTTTCCATGGCCTCGCAGAGAGCAGGGTGCTACATGTCCCCTCAGCAGCCCCGAGAGGGTGCTTGCAGCATCCCACATCACATCCAAGCTGGGAATGCCAGCACGGAACAATTCCACCGGAGCAGGAAGGGCAGGAGCAGCCCTTCCCCATGGTTCACAACCCGCACAGGACACCTCGGCCCCCCAGGTTCAGCAGCACACTCAACTCTGGCTGCTGGGGCGGTGATTTTTCCCAGGACCCTCCTCTGAGAAGCTGGGAAAAGCTCTGCAGACCCCCCCAGAGGCACAAGGTGGGAGCTTGGATGAAGGGGCAGGCTGGGGGGGGTCCATAACCCAAACGAAATCACCTCCTGGATGCACATTAACCTCCCATCATCAAAACATCTGCAGAGCATTTAAACCTCATCCTCAGCAGCCTCTGGGGTGTGGGAGCACAGCGAGGATCTGCAGGCAGATGCACAGGCGATGGCCCGCGTCCCTCCCGCTCCCACGGCTCCCCCAGCACCGTCAGGCTGTGCTGCCTCTTTCCTAGCTGGAATACACGTTCCCTCTTCCCGGTCCTGCCAGAGCCCTTTGGACACGGGCAGCTTTGAAAGGAAATATTTATCCTCACAACTGACCCCAAGCTCAGGCTCCTCGGGAGGGAGCAGCCTCCAGCCCTGCCGCGGGGGCAGCGAGCCCTAGATCCCTTTCTCCCAACCAGTTTCTCCCAAGCAAAGGGCGTTCTTGGCTCAGCAGAAAGAAGAGCCCAGATGTGAAGAGCTGAGCTCCTGCTGCTCCTTTGGGGGCTGCTTTGGAAAGCAGCGGGATGAGGCACCCTGGTCACCCCATCCCTAATACTCCATATGGGGGTACGGCTTCCCTGCAACCGCTGCTCAGGGTGTTGCAGCCCCCCTGCATCCCTGAAACCTTTGGAGTACACATGAAAGGGGGCAGAAGGTCTTATATTCATGACCCCCTCCCCCTAGCAAGGGTAGATGGAGCATGGGTTGGATGCCTTTAGGTGGGCATCCTGGAGGTCCCTGTCCTCCTGTATCTTGCTCGTGAGCCGTCCAGCAGCTCACTGGACATGTACAGACAGACAGCGGCCCCCCAGCCGTGCGGGAGAGCCCTCTCTTCTCCCTGCCCAGACATCTCCCTCTTGTGCCCCTCAGCCTCCCCCCAGAGCATCCCCCCGTGCTCTCTCTGCCTCAGAAAGCATTGTTTGTAACCCCTGCTCCAATACTCCCCAGCACACTCTGCCGCTGGCAGGTCATGGCAAAAGGCACCCCCAAATCAGAGCTTTACACCCCACTGCGTCCCACCCCACCCCACATATAGTCACGTGAAGCATCAGCCCCCTCTTTACCTCCCCATCGTGTTGGGGAGCAGGGCAGTGGAAGAGCTGATCACCCCCATTTCACCTGGGGAGCAGGGATGCAGAGCCCCCGGCACACAGTGGTCCCTCTGCTTGCATCCGAGCCCCACACCGCGGGATGCTCTGGATGGAGGTCTGCTCTCCCAGCCTTCAAGCCTCTCCCAGCCTTTCTTCTCCCCATCCTCAGAGCGGACTGACCCTGCTCCATCCCAGGCGAGCTCAGCAGAGTTATACGGGGCGCTGGCTGCTGCAGCATGCTGGGGCTCATCAACACGCAGCCACCCGTGGCAAGGCAGCGGGGCCCCGGTGGCATCCAGAGCACGACCGAGGCACGCTCCTGTGAGCACCCTGTCTGGCTGGAGTCACAAAGGGGCCTTTTCACCTCAGATCCGCCAAAATCTCTGGCTTTTCCTCCTTTTTGGCTGCACCTTCCCCGCCTCCGGAGGAGGCTGCCCTAGAAATAACTGAGCTTTCTTCCTGGCAGAGACAAAGCTCCTGAATAACTCACCCAGGAGCTGGAGCAACACGCAGGACCCGCAGCAGAGGGGACAGCAACTCCCCACGCACACGCACACATGCAATTAGCTCAACTTTCCTAACCCATTCTCCAAGCAGAGTTCCCAGCTAGAAAAGGATGCAGCTGGGAGGGGACCCGGCAGCCACGGCAGCAGCTGCTGAAGGCGCTGGGAGACTCGGAAGGGGACACACACATAGGGGTGAACATCCGAAATGCAAATCCACGTTGGACAAGGAGAGAAGGGATCAAAGGCGGGCAGGGCTTTGTCACGATAGGGGCCAAAAGAGGGGGTGTCCCGGTTGGGGTTGTATTGTGTCCCCCCCCTTTAAATCTGATAGAGAATAGGAAAATAAAGTTGCCCCTAGTTAAAATCCTCGTGTCTCCTCGTCCCTCTCCCAATGCTTCTCCCACCCCGGAGGAGAGCCCGGCCCCTCTCCAGTCCCCATACGGGGGGGGAACACCCCACCTCTGCCCCCCCAACATGACCAGGCGACATCAGCCCTGCGGGAACCCCCGGCAGGGCCACTCACCTACGAAGAGGACGATGCAAAAGGCGTTTGCCAAGATCATGTTAGTAAATCCCCGCGTTCCTGCACGTGTGCCAAAAAAAGGGAATTAAAAAAAAAATGAAAAAAGAAAAAAGAAAAGGAACGGGAGAAAAAAAAAAGAATAATTCCCAAGGAGTCCAGGTAGATCCCAGATCCGGAGGAGGATGGGCTGGAAAAGAGAAGTGGATGCGCTCCGCCCGGCGCGGAGCCGATCCTCAGCCGCGGAGCCGGGTACCGCGGCTCCCCGCCGCCCGCATCC
>JANHGB010010479.1:0-10209 GCA_026283785.1 Coracopsis vasa
GGAGGAAGTTCTTTACTGTGAGGGTGGTGAGGCACTGGAATGTGTTGCCCAGGGAAGTTGTGAATGCTCCATCCCTGACGGTGTTCAAGGCCAGGTTGGGCAGAGCCTTGGGTGACATAGTTTGTTGTGAGGTGTCCCTGCCCATGGCAGGGAGGTTGGAAATTGTTGATCTTAAGGTCCTTTCTAACCCTAACTATTCTATGATTCTGTGTTTCTATATTAACACCAGCTTTGTATCAGTGCTGCAGTTACTGGGAACTGAATTCAGGAGAGCAAGTTCAACCTATTTGAGGATCTATAAATTCATGGAGTGATTTGTTTTCACTGAGAATAAACTTCTCTGTCCTTGCTCAGTGTTACTTTTAAAACCCTAGCACTCTAGGCTGGTACACCCCAAGGCATTATGAAGTGTACCCCTATTGGTTGTACACATGGTTAGTGTAATTTTGGACTTGGAATGGAAATATTGTCTTAAAACTTTCTGCCTAGCACCTTCTCTGTGGACCTGAAGTGACTTCATGGGTAAAGATTTAAGTTATGGTTTAAGAAAAGTCTTATCAGCAAAAGCAGTTGAGTGTGAACCTGCCTCTAAAGCCTTTAAGGAGAAGCAATTCAATGATCTCATGAAGAGAGGTTTGATAAATTGTTGGTGTTGAGATTTCAGTGGTTACATTTGGAACGACTCCACAAACACTACAATGGAAACAAGGGTTTTAATGATGTCAAGTATGAGATCAGACTTGAATAACTAGACTGAGAAGGAAACTTTTCAGTGTGATCACTTTTATTTCTCAGAAATGAGCACAATCTATTTGTATGAAGCAATGTATTTATTTGTCAGTATGTATGACAGTACAACTGCCCTTTTGTTTTTATTAATATACCTGCACTTGGGCACAGCTTCCTTGTATGGGAAGACGAGGATGAATATAAGCCCTGAAAACAAGTGCAGAGACCAAAGGAGCTTCAATCGCCTCCTAAAACCTCAGTATTTCTTCCCAACAGGTTTTGTTTTGGTGGTCCTTGTACAGTGCCATGTGGATAAAGTTGTACCTCCAGTCCACTGAGGTTGATGTGATGATTGGCTTATACATAGAACTTGGTTTTGTTTTTTGTCTCCCCATTCCATCATTTCCTTTCCCTTCTCCCTGCCACCTGTGGTTAATCATGCAGCATGAACATTGTTCAGCCAGTGGAAGGGGAAGTTCTGTATTCTGAGATGGCTTTTCTGAGTGACTTTCAGTATATTTTTTTTTTCTCAAGCCTTATATTTGATTAAATAAAATTTAATGTTTTGTACTCCTGGAGTTTGATTTCTAGGATTTGTTGCTTCCAGTCGCTAGTGTTTCCCCCTCTAAGGTTTAGACTGGCTACTGAGACTGCAATTTGTGGTTAACTACAGGAACAGTAAGGATCTACTGGTGTTCATGTGTATATTTTGCTGAAACTAATTCTTATTTATTTTGAGTTCCCCCCGCCCCCCCCCAATCTTGTCAGCTGAATAATAGGTAACACTCGTACTTTTCTCTTCATTGCTAATGGAAAGCCATGAACAAGTAAAGAGCTGCAAAAAGGTGTAGAGAAATAATTAAGTATCTGGGCATCCATGAAGTTAAAACTGCTCTTAGCACTTTGACTGCTGTTATCCACAGTTCTCGCTCTTGTGATTTGCACAGTCTATGGTTTGTCATGTTTGAGCAATGTTCCTGAAACTGTTCTTCACAGTGCAGAAGGGAAGTTACTTCCGGGTTTGAAAATGAGACTTACAGGTTTGTGACTGCTTATTTGACCATTTTAATGTTTCTTTAATGCATTAAAACCTCATATTAGTTTTAATAAGGTCAGAGAAATGTTTAACTAGTAGATAATGGCTGTATTGGAATAATGCAATATCTGGAATTAGATACTCTGAAATTTTAAGGCTGAATCATTTCTGGTAAGAATAACTTAACTTGAATATGGCTATTTGGTGTGCGTGTATAGAACTTGTAATAAATCCTGATATATTTCATAGTACTGCTGGTTCAGGCATGATGCCATGAAGTTGAGATTGTCTTGAAGCTATTTCTTATTTTGATATTGGAAATACGTAGGATGCCCATATCACTGTGTGCTTTAGACTAGAGGAAACCTGCACGTGGTTCAGCTCTTGTTTTATTGTTCTCCTACTACGTGGTCAAAACCTCCTTGTGTGTTACTCACCAAGTGACTTGTCTGAGGTGGTTTCATGAAATTCCCTTTCTCAAGAGTACTCATGATAGTGATATTTAGTGGGCTAAGTAGTATTAACAAGTTTTTCAAGTAGGGAAGCTTTTGCTTTTACAAAGTTGTAATATTCATGCACAGACGTAAACCATTTATACTCAGATTGTTTGAGAACTTGATGTCTCTTAAATATTCCCTGCTTTATAACAATTTTTTAAAGGTCAGTATATTTCTATTTTTTTCACATTAACTTTTAATGCTGACTAAAAGTCATTATACCCCAGCTCTTCAGTAGCTACCACTAGGAGGTTTTGAATTTGATCTCCTAGGCCTTGGCAGTGTGACTGCAACACACTTGCAACTGCTTCAAAAAGTTCCTATAAGGGCAAGTTGTACAATAGATCCTGTTACCTTTTTTTATCAAGTGACCGTTTTTAAATATGAAAGGTTTCTGTAGAAGTGTTCAGAGAAATTTGTTTTACTACAGTTTTTCACTATCTAGAATTAAACCCAGGTTCCCTTACTGGAGGGAACTTACTCCAGCTTTCTTCAGTAAATTCCCTTACTCCAGCTGCCTCTAAATCTTCACATGTGCGCACCTATAATTTCTAGCTAGCTTTAATTTGTATCTTGTCTAACCACTGTATGGACATTGAACTGCAGTTTCTTGTAACTTTGTTTCTACGGAGTCTCATTCCAGATTACAAGAGCTGCAACTCTGAAATTAGGACAAAACTGTGACCTCAGATATTTAGGCATGAATTTAGCATTTTACTTGCACTAGCAAGTAAAAACTCAAGTGAGCTTTGAAATTGGAAATTGAACGGGAAGTTAGTTTAAAGGTGCAGTTTTGCTGTGTTTTTAAGATACTCAGTTAACAGCTGGTCTCACAGGTTGATTCACAATGTGCAGAGGTTGAATTTGTGCCAATTAGCCCTTTGCATTTGTAAAGGTGCAGCTCTGATGTAAAACCCCATTGTTTCAGGTTGCATGATATAAGCTTGAGATCTTTTGTAATGATTTTGAAGTCCCATTGATACAATAAAAAGTTGCAAGTGATATTCTGATTTGATAGAACCAAGCAGCTGAAAAACATATTACAGAAGTAGTAGTTGTGTGATGCTTCTAATGTGATGTGTTCTAAGACCACTTGCTTTACAGGCCTTACTCTTACTGCTGTGTGTTAGTACCTCAGTGAAGAGCAGCAGTGATGTAAGCATCTGTAGGCCAAATAGATGAACAAATGAGTATTCTTTTTTTCTTTTATGTACAGCTTTAAAAGCAGGAGCTGTACCTGGGCTTTAGTAGTCTTGGTTATGTGGCAGCATGATGTATGCAAGGTTGGGTTGGCAAAGCTGCTGTTTTACTGTGTTTGCCTCAGTGGCAGTGCAGGGTTGCTCTGAGGAAGAAGGGCGGCTAGTGGGGTGTTTCTCCTCTCAAAACCTGTAATGTTGTGACAGCTTCCTTGACTACATTTGCATTGCTGTGACTGCAGAGTTGTTCCAGGGTTTCTTTAATCTTGTCCTCTTCTATTTCTTGCCTCAGATCACCTGAATGAATGATGAAAAGCTGAGTTTTAGTGACATGCCATGGCGTAGTGGCTCCCAACAATTGTTGTAAGATAAGAGTTTGGAGTATTTACTGTTTAAAATGAGCTGATTTAATTTAAGTAAACTTCTCTCAAGAGATACCTTTTCAGCCATTGAAAGTTTTAATAGATTAAGATTTTTTTTTTTTTCCTCCTGTTTGACTTCCACGAACTGATTGAACAGAAGAAAAGGACTTTGTTGAAAATATAATACAGGACGAGTTCCAGGATTTTTTTGCCTGTGTGTGTTTTATTAGTCTTTTGTATTGGCAAGACTTAATTTTTAATATTGGTTATAATTTAGTTAGTCTATAGAGTGCTAAGTATATACACCTCTGGAAAAAAAGTCTTAGAGATACATCTGTTGTGTCAATACCCTGTGGTAGCACTGAAGGATGCAAGTACTTATCCCTGTTCCAAAGTCTGTGTGGCTACAGGGGAAAAAAAAAGTATACGGCAAAATCCAGCTTGTCTGTCAATACAGAGTGGCTTCAGGATTCAAAAGGCTGTTCCTCTTGTGGCAGATCCTTGCCTTGAGCACAGTCATTTTCAGCTTACATGATTTATGTATTAAGATGTGAGAAATTGGCGTGAGATCTTTGGCCTCCTGGTTTCAAGGTGGTTCTTTTCAGTTAGTGCCACACATCCAGGATAGGTCTGATCTTGCACAAAGCATTTTAAGTCTTCCCTAACCATAGAGTGAGAGAAACTGAAATCATATCCTTCATATGTTTAACTAAAAGTTGCTGTGCAAAGGCAGCATTGCTAAAATTGCAGTTTTATCTCTGCTTCTCCTTTGCTGACAGCATAAGCAGAATAAATGTATGTCTGCATGTGGAAGATGATGCAGACTCTTTATTTCGTAGAACACAAAAAGGCTATGGTACATACAGGACCTGGGACTGCCAGGCATTTGTGCATGGTGAATATGGACAAAGATGCCTTTATTTCAAGGCTCTAATTTTGCTGTTTCAGGACTTGATCATACCACTGACTCACTGGAATAAAGCCTTTTTTATTTTTTCTTTTTTAATTCAACTGATGGTTTAATCAGCTTTTCATACAGAAAGAAGCTACTCAACTGGAATTTTTGGTGATGAATAAAGAATTAACCTGTTTAATATCCTTTACTACTCACTGACTGCAGCATCGCAAGCAGCACATTTCAGTAACAGAAAATGCTGGTTTTCTGTTACTGAAAACACATCACAAATATCTATCCTTTCATGACAGACAACTTAAAATTAAATTACCTGAATTAAGAAGACTGCACAGAAGACCCATTGAATTATATTTCACCTCAGGACTTGTATTATCATCTTGTAGAAGTTTGTGTAAGCTTTGAACTAGCTGTGATTCCTTAAAAGATTCTTCAAGGGTTTCTGAAAAATAAGCAAGCAAATACCTGAGCTGTTGCCTGAAAAGAAGCTGGGAAATGAACATGCTTCCTTTTTAAAAATGAAATTCCTGACAAGCTTCATTTCAAATTGGCTATGCAGGGATGTCTTGGGCATCTGTTGTCCCTACTGGAGAATTTCTGTATTATTTTTCGTATAGAGTTTCTTCACTCCTCTCATTCTGGAAGACAGAACCTATGTACTATAGATTGTATAAAATCATAATAGGTTAAGATTTGCAATGATTGGTGCTACAAATGTGGATTTGCATTACTTGCCTAGTTGAGTTTGAGAGCCTTAATGGTGGACCAAGAAGTAAAATGGGCTCTTTATTGTCTTGTTATAGGAAACTCCAAATTTTCAGTTTATCTTTTAATTTATGTAGGTTTGTGGTGATTGTCTTTATTGTAATAAATTGAGACCCATTTTCAGATGCGGTCAGCCATATAGGAAAAAGCTGAAAAAGAAGTATACTCAGTCTTGAAAAAGAAGTATACTCAGTCTTTCTGAAAATTAGCTCAGTGAAAGTATTTACAGTTTTCTCACTTGTTTCATTTGCACCTTCTACAAGGCCCTTTTGTTTATGCTTCTGCTTTGTTTCCTGCATTAGAATGTCTGTTTCCTGAAGATTATTTCCTCCATTTAGTCTTCATTGACCATTGAAGTTCATAATTTGTACTTAATTTTGTCTTCATTTAGGCTTTCTCATCTTTTTTTCTCTAGTCTTCATCACCTTTCTGTTTTGTTATGTAGGTTTCTAGCAATATACCATGCTACTCAGCAGATTGTGCCTGTCCACACAACCTGATCATTTGACTCTAAACAGAAAAAAAGTCTTCAGGCAATTACTGTAGCCTGTAGCTTTTGTTATCTTCTGAATGGCTGATCTTTATTTCATGCTGAAGAGCTACATCTAGACAAGAAACACACTTTTTCTTAACATGTTACATAGAACTAAGAGCATTATCATGTTTTTAAATAATTGAGGAACTTGCACAAATAATTGCTTTCAAGAGAAAAGTACCTAAATTGATGGCAGATGCTATTGCCAAGGCATTCAGAGCCTCATTCTGCATGGCAGCATGTTCACTTGTTGTCATGGAAATCAGATGCTTCACTCCTTGTGCCTCCTGGATGGCTTTCACCACTTCCTGTTAGAGCAGAGGTAAAATATCACAAATGGAAATCTGACTTGTGAATAATGTAAAATGAAGAAAGAAATTATATTGCACTTTTCAGCCTCTTAATTGATGGCAATGATTTGCCTGCTGCAATGCAAACCAGTATTTGAAGACTAAAGATAACATTGCTTTAGGCACTGATCATGCATGTCTGCCTAGGGCTGGTCCAATTTACTTGGAATATCAATACTTGCAGTTGTGTATATCTGTAAGATAATTTTTATATTTTGTGTCAAGAGTTTTAGTTTGACCTTACTTAAGTTATTCATTTCAAGCCTGCAAGCTAGCAAAGATTAGTTTTACTTTATCAAACCCTTTGCAGATAGTATCTACTTTTTTGTCACTACCTCAAATGAGGCATGATAGAGATGCCTGTGTATGATAACATGATTTACAAGAAAACAGATCCTGTTCTAATATGGCAGCAGATACAGGCCATGCCAGATTTATCCATCACTAGGTAGGTAAGTGGGCTCTTTGATGCCCCTGGAGGACTGACATTTGGGACAAGTCTGAGTGATCTTTGCCATTTTATTTTGAAACTAATACTTACGGAAATAGAAAAGCTTTACCTACTTAACATTTGTCAAGCCTTACTCAAACAAGTTGAAAGTTGACAAATGACAATAAAGGAACCATGTTGCTCATTTCTGTGCAATATCTGTGGCTATGGAGAGCATGTCTTTTCTGCTCATCTCCCCATTATTAATATTGAGGCAGATGAGGGGGTTTTTACTGTGGTTTTTCATGTTTTTAATGATAAAGCTGTATGTGCTGTTTAACACAACCCCCAGCTGTATCGACAAGCTTTAAAAGTATTTGAGAAGGATAAAATAGGTACGTATCAGGCCAGTAGCTCTCGTACTTGTGATCTGTTGTGATGCAAGATCGATGCTAGCAGCCGATTTGCTTCTCCATGAACACCAGTGTGGTCATTAGCACTGCACCACTGCACAAGTCTGTTGAGTAGCATAGGGTCTTGGCCCAAGATTTCAGCCGCATCAGCTGAAGAGAAAAACATTATCAGGAGGCATTCAAAATCAAAGTTCTCAGTCTTTCTGTCACAGGCCTGAGCTATCCTTTAAGAGCTGTAACTAAAGCATTGGGTTTTTAAGAAATCTTAGAAATATTTACCTGAGGAATGCCAGTTGTGTTATAGCAACTTTTGGAGTTAAAGAACAGAATAAGCTCTTCCAATAAACTTATCCTTTTTAGGAAGCTGCTGAAGCAGGGCTTAAAATGAGCAACTTCATATCTTTGAAAACAAATGTTCTGCTGCTATTCTGAAATATTCATGGGCTGTTTCCCGTGCAGTTTCTTGCACTTGCTGTTAGAGCCCTGCACAGATGAAATCGTGGGCTCTTTAGATCTTGTTCTTGCTGTTTCAGTTCTCTCAGTAATGGTGATAATTACTGTTGGTAGCATGTAGGAAGCCAAGTCTTAGAACAGGGTTGCAGCATGTCTGTAATTGCATGTCTTAAGACTGTGTTTGACTGTGTTTAACTGTGTATTAAGCATCATCAAAACTTCCCCGAGAGTTTGGAGGAGCCTTTTAATGTGCATTCCCTTGTGTTTCAGGAACCCTGTCACAAGACTTGCTCAAAGTATTAATCTGTTGGTTGACATTTGGAAAAAACCTCACTAGGTAATTTTTCCTAAGAAGTGGAACTCTAATGATACACTGTGGCTTAAGGCTCATTGCCACTAAGGAGGACTACTCCCAGAGCTCTTAGAATTTCAGCAGCAAAAGTAACTTTGCTCATGCTTTCTTCTTTCATCAGTCAAACTCATGGTTCCACAGGAGTCTTACTGCAGTTTAATGGCACATTTTTAAAGTGCTGTGGATCAAATGTAATTAACTGGTAGAAAGTGATTTCCTGAGCAAAGATAAAATGTAGGTAGAAGGGTGCTGAAGACTGAAATACTCTTTTCAACCAATTATGTTAATCAGAGGTTCAGCCCTAAGAACATCCTGGTAAATACTGCTTCAGTAATTTCAGTTAGTTGATCCTGTTCAATATTTAAGACTGAAATTCTACATCTTGGTTCAACTGGTATTTCCTCCTGACTGAAGTGTACCAGGAGAAAGATAAGAAAGTAGTAATGTGCACAACTTAAGCTGCCTTTTTGTGGGAATTGAGTGCTCAACCATTTGGCTTTGAGCACAAAAGAGTTGTTTTGTAAACTGCCAAACAGCTGTTTCAATGCATTTCAGTTGATCATGAACTGAGGGTATAAAGGCACAGTATTTCCAACTGGGCATCAGATGTAGCAACTGAGAGACAAGAGTAGTCATAGGACAGATGCTCACTTTCAGTGTAGAATTGTTCTATTTGCAAAAAATAATAAAAAAAAAATTACTGTGGTTATAAAATTTAATTCATATTTAGGAGTCTCCTATAGTTATTTATAATTAAGGGGTTTTCTTGTTGATGTCATTTTGGTGGTTTGTAGTCTTATCCTGTGTCCACCCCTCGTTGCTGGAGGACCATAGTAGATGAGCATGAAACATGCATTGTGTGCTCTGAAGAAGGAAAGATGTGGTGAAGGCCTTCCTGGGATGTGTACATTCCCTAAAAAAGATTTATAGGATTTGTGAGCTTCTTCCAATTTTTTTAATTTTTCCAGTTTTTTAAATTAGTTCCAGCCCTGAAGTAAGGTAGCCAGGGAGATCCTTGCTCCTTTGGAAGCAAAAACTTGAGGAAGAACCAGTATTAACATCTGGAACCACAAGGAATAGGTTTGGCTGATAAGGGCATCGCTCTGCTCCTGTCTCTTTATCTCTCCCTTTCTCTGTGTGTGGCATTTGTTTTGAAATATTCAGGAAAGGGTCAAATAGAGCATGCACACCAGAAGGTCAGTGTCAATAAACCACGTGATTACTCTGGATATTTTGCTGAAACCTGTCAACAAATAAGTCAAAATAAGTCAATCTGTACCCTTTCTATTTTGGGGAGGGAGATGAGGAAGGACAGACATGTTTGTTTGTTTGTTTTTATCCAGTATGCTAAGAAACAATCCACAGATCAAAATCCCGCAAGGAATCTGGGACATTCTAGCTTAGTTGAATGTGTTTGTTTTGAGATGAGCTGCTTGTCATTGCACAACCACCTGTGTGTTACCTCATGTAACAGGCTTTTGTTTCTAGGTCAGATGTTACACATTAGTCTGAGGAGATCATGGTAATCCAATTTAGTACAGGAAGCAGAAAGTGGTGAGAGGATGGTGAATGGAACAAGTGTAAGAGGTTTGGTCAAAGGAAGTGTCTTGACCCAGTTTGACAGGGACTTCCTGACATCTACCAGCAATAGAGTTCTTTGAAATAAAACCCAATTAGTTATTCTTAACAGGAACAGGCCCTTTTAACTTACAAAACACCAAATTTTAATAATTTGTGTGACTGAACTTTCAGTTCAGCTGCATCTTTGGGCTGTTGAAGTGCACAAATTCTTCTGCTCCTCTGAAGCAAAAGAGTGGAAAATCAGGAGTTAATGTTAACATCTCTTTAGGGTAATGAAGCTGACAGATCTGATTCCTGTTTTGTATAGTTAGAAAGAAACCCACCTCTTCTAATATGTAGGCCTCAGCATGCCCAGTGATTGTCACAGTAGTGAACTTACACTAGATAATGCAATTAACTAATTTAGTGTGTATTTCTTAGTAGATGTGTATTCATAAGAGTCCAGGCTGAGTTAATTAAGGACAATGGGAACTCATGGGTAAACAGAATAGAAAATAATTAAAGGTGAGAGAATTATGTGCTCATAGGCAGGAATAGGAAAACATTAAATAATCTGCTTTTTTTTTTTCTACTCTACAGTTCAATATCTGTATTGTT
>JANHGB010010479.1:10309-27824 GCA_026283785.1 Coracopsis vasa
CTGTATTGTTTCAGATTCAGATATTGTACCATTTTGTACCAAGTTCTGACTTCATACTAGAGCAGGTAAATAGCATTGGGTTAAAAAAATATATAAAATTTAGTGTTTGATAATTTAAATCTGTGTTGTTACAATGCCTCAGTTTTAAAAGCTAAACAGTCTCCATCACCATTCAGATACAACTTTAGAGAAATTATCTTTTAATGACTTTTTTTCAAGGCCTGAGAGGAAGAGGGTAAGTTTCTGTATATCTTGCAGTGTTCATTTCCTGCCTTGGTGAAATTTAAGTGAAAGCTTTTTACTGGACTGGAATCTGTGTTTATTAATATGAGGGCTAGATCTAAATTTTGTATCATGCATATTAGTTTGAAAAAGGATGCAAGTAGCTTGCCATATCGAAGTGATGTCTTCAGTGGTATAAATGAGTATGCAGCATGGAATGTGGGAGAGTGAGGTTTCTTCCCCCTTCCATATAACTAACAAATTTGTGATTGTAATTGTTCTGTACCAACCGTCACTTCCTATTGCAAAACAGTCACAACTTTTCTGGTTCTGTTTTGACCTATTGTTATTCCTGCACATCTCAAGGTGTTCTAGGGCAGCTGCTCTGGTGATATGAAAAAGTTAGAACACTTACTAAGAAAACTAAACCCCACAACACTTGTTTTTGTGTTATGCTCTGATAAGAAGCTATATAAATCTAAGGATAAATTAAGATACTATAGTAGTTTTTAACATAATTCTGAAATTGTGCATGTTTTTAAAAATGCAAGTATATGCATAGAGTGAGTATTGTTGCCTTTGTGTACCCACCTCTGTGTAGAAGTGAATGAAGTACAAGTAAATAATCCCATATTTCAATGTGCAGAGTAAATTCAACATTTGAGCCATATCAGGCAGAGAAACCTGGCACCATATGTGTAGAGAGTCTGTGTGGTAGAAACTCATTTCTCCTGCCTCACTCCACCCCAGCTCCCTTTAATCCTTTTATTATTGTTTTATTATTTTTATTTCATTTTATTATTATTAGTTTTATTATTGATTTGCTTTCCTGTGATTTGGCACTGTAAAGCCTTAGCCTTAATCTTTTCCATTATACTTATGCCTTGCTAGTATGTCTCTGGTGGAAAACATCTTTCCTTGAGGCCTTTGCCATTTCTCAGTGACTATGCAGATTCTTCCATTTGGTTTCTTATGTACTTCTGAGACTGACTGGGACAGTATGGAAGGCTTGCAGCCTTTAGCAATCATCTCTGTTGAAAACTCTCCAGACTGAGTGGAATTAGGTCAGCAGGACACTTAGCCTGTGTTTTCCTTGCCACATTCATTGTCTTGCAGGGAGAGGGAAGAAGTGGGGTGTATATTTGACCATCAGTAAACATTAGCAGTTCCTTACCTTGACCATCTGCTAACATCCGTAGTGTTTCAAGAAGTTTAAACTGCACAGGGGGCATCTCTGACCTTAGAAGTGTCTGAATCCGATCTGCCACACCTTCTTCCAGCATTTGAACCTTGCTAACAACTAGAAAATGAAAAAGTGAAGACAGTGCTGTGAAGCTCAATAACTACACAAGCATCTGAAAATGTAGATACAATATAACTGTTCTGAATTTTAAGCTGCGTTATGCTCTTACCAAAAAGTCCAGCTTGTTAGAGCGCTCAGAAACGAAGTCAGGAGTACCCAATTGTTCAGGTTTTCTCTTGAACTAAAAATTTCTTAGGAATTGCTCTTACAATATTTTGATTAGTTTTGATCTGAGCCCTGCCTGGAATGAAGTGCATAAATAGGATAAACACAGCGTTGTTGTTTCTCTTCCTTTTTCTAGTTGTAATAGACAATCCATTCACTTGGTCACTCTGGCGAGCAAGCCTTTCCTATGCTTGCTAATCTTAACTGGGTGGCAGAAGTGATTTACATAGCCATATTTATTGAAAATTAATTTTCTTTTATTATTTGAGCTCCCTGATCCGCTGTTGTTTGTGCCTTTGTTTCTGTGCTTTCTTCTCCTAATTCTTGTGTCTTTGCTCTAGTTATTGCAGTAATCCCTGGTAATAATCAGAAGCTTGTCTGGAAAGAGTCCTAATGCTGCTTAACTGTGTTACAAAAAGCTGATTCCTTCAGAGCAATTTTCTTCTGATCTTCACTATGCCTTTTTTTGTGGGGGGGAAAGGAGAGCACACATGACACACAGTGAATTTAGGGAGACAACTGTTCTATCCCTTCCTCCTCCTATTGGAGAAATTGAGAAGCAGACACTGTTAAGTAACTGTTCTTAATGTCTTTTTTTTTATAATCTCTTATTCTCCAAGGTCATTACTTGAATTGAAGACTCTCCCTATTCTCATTTGCAAGTGTTGGTCCATATTTAATTCATTTTTGGTTTATGATTTCTTTGGATTTGCTCTCAGTCTTTGGTGGCTGGTGGGGTTGTGACATTGTAGGTTTTGTTTTTGTTTTGGTGGGGTTTTTTGTTGTTGTTGTTGTTGTGGTTTGTTTTGGGGTTGGTTTTGTTTCTTTCTTTGTTTTCCCTCCAGGAAGCAGACTATATTATTGAAAGTGGTAAGAGTTTGTGTATTTCTGAAAGTGATTTATTATTGTGAGGGAAAGTTATGGCATATAAAGAACATTGAGATCTACTGGTACTATGTGTAGCAAGCAGTGACACACGGAATGAAGTTGTAGGTTGCAACCATGTTTTTCTGGAGATTTAGATCTTGTAATCTTTGCAAGATCAGCTGTGTTTGTTGCATTGCTAAGGAACTCCCAAGGAGTGCTGGGGCTTGGCATTACAAAAATTGGACCTTGGTATTTGTTGAGGAACATGTTCTGAGTTAGAACATGATTATCTGCTGCTTGTCAAGGGGAAACTACATCAAAACTGCTATCTTTCAAATGAGATTAATTGAGATCTTTGCTGCTTGTAATCATTATTCCTATTGTACATATTGTAGGAGTAAAGTCAATGGGGACTAAGCATGGGACACCCCTAGGGTTATGGAAAAAGTTCACCTTTTTATTCCAATAATGATAGTTACATTTTGCCTACTAAATCACTCTCCTAATTTCAGCTGGATGGCTCTCCATGATTTTTCATGATTCTGTGATTATCTTCTAATACCTCTGTGTTAGGTTGTAACTGATATAAGGTAGCTGGCAAGCATCCTCAAAGTGCTGCATACTCTATTAGTGCCAAAAAGCAATTTGTCTGCTGATGTGAATGGTGGTGGAACATCTCTTCAGAGAAATAAAGTTACACATAAAAGCAGCGAGGGGCTTATGGTGTGAAATATGTTTGTTAAAATACTGGATAGACAGATAATGGCTGGTTGTTATGAACCAGAGAGCGTGATGATATTATAACCTAAACTAAATAAATTACTTGAGAGCATGTAAAAAATAAGTTGAAAGAAATAAGTGAGGTTCTGAAGACAGCTGTCTTCAAGAAGGAAGTGTATCAGCTTTAAAGGGAAGTAGGGGAAGCAAAGTAGCAAGTAGTATATTCTGGGGCTCTCACTTGTTCAAAGCAGTGATTATGCCTAAAACTGTTAGACCAGGCATGCTGGCTAGTTTACATAATAAAATTGGCAGACAGCTTCAAATTCTGTCATTTTTACAAGATATAATTGATGTCGTGCTCTTCTCTGGAGTACTCTATAGCAGTGTAAGGACTGTTGCAGGGTGCTGCTGCACTGTTAAGTCTCTAGGAAAACATTTCTGGCCTGAATTGCAATTTCACCTGGAAACAGTAAGTTTGAGATAAGAAACAACACAATTTCCTGATGTGTATTAACAAAAGGTCCCAAGTGTAGAATCATAGAACTGAGTTAGAAGGGACCTTCGAAGCTCATCTAGTTCAACCCCCTTCCTCCACCCCACCTCAGTGAGTGGGGAGATTAGATCAGGTTACTCAGAGCCCCATCCCACCTGACTTTGGATGTTTCCAGAGATGGGGCACCCACCTCCATGGGCAACTTGTTACAGTGTTTCACAGCCCCCCTCGTAAAATATGCCTTCATTATACCTAGGCTAAATCTAATCTCTTGTGTTAAAAAACATTGCCCCTTGTCCTGTCACAACAGGCCCTACTAAAAAAGTCTGTCCCCATTTTTCTTGTGCTTCGCCTTAAGTTTGTAGTTTTTAAGTGTGTTTGTTACAAAGGCTGAATTCAGGATGAATACTGGCTGTATAGAAGAGGAGCAGATTTATGAAATTGCTGCCAGCTGTGATGTGATAGCTTCACCCCATACTCTGTATTTTAAGCTATAGACCCTGTTCTGCAGTTTTGTCTTGAACTGCTCTATGTTGTTAATATGAAACTATTGTAGCAGCTGGCAATGAGATCACTCTTTATTATGTGTAGACCCTCTATGTCAATAAAAAGTCTTGGTGAGTTATTGAAATACATATGTCTCTGCAGGGAGGAAAAAAGGTCAATTGCCCCTCAAAATACAAGGGGCTGAAATTGGTTACTTGGGCAGAGCCAGACAGATCTCCATTTAATGATCCATCCTTACAAAGAATCACAGTAAATCAATTGTCTTCAAACTCTGTACCTGGTATAGCAAGGTGTCGAAGTGCACTGAGTGCAGCATGTTGAACAGAGATGTCCTCACTCTCTACATGTTTCTCCAAAAGATCCAGAAGCTGATGTATGACTCCCAGCTGTACCATTCGTACACAGTTGCCATCTGAAGAAAGGCAAAACCAAGCAGTTGAGAGGGGTAAGAAACACAATGGTAGACATTAATCATGCAAATTGAGAATTCAGGGAGTCTTTACCTTGAGTGTTTTCGTGTCTTGATAAATTTGAGACTATAGCTTTTGCATAGTCTTTTACATCCTTCAACTCTTAGAGGTAAGTGGGCATTAGCCACCTGTGAATGATGTTGAGACACCCTCAAGTAAAGCTTAACTCAAGAGAGCTTTCTAGGGACAGTCACTGTCAAATTAAAACTATATGTCCTCCAATATGGTTTGTTGCTTTTCTTTTTATTCCCCGACCCCCCAGATACTGCTTCATTTTCCATTATATATGTGGTAGAATACTGGTAGCATTTTCAGCTTCTCTGCAGGAGAAATTTAATACTTCAGTATTTGTGCGTTCTGAAGAACTACCATTTTGCTTGGTATATGCTTTGCAATATTTTCTGTGAGTATTTATTTGTTACATATGTCTCCCTCTCTCTTTGAGAACTTGCTCTGCAGAGGTGGCAGCCCTTTTGTTATCAGCAGCTACTTAGCTCACCTTAATAGGAAGTGAGGTGTTCTCCTAAAGAGCAAAAGGAAACTCTGCATATTATCATATGCGTCCTTCCTGAAGGAAGTATTTTGAAGATGCCCTTTGTCAAATATTTTTCTGTATTTTATTCAATACAATTTATTACACCTCAAGAAAACCATATTCCTCACACCAGTAGAAGTTTCCTTATTGCTGTGCTGTTACCATGTGAATGCTGTTAAAAAGTGGCAAAACACCATATAGGAATACAGTGTTCTACAGGAAGGAAGAAATATAGGGTCTTACAGGAAGACCACATCTTCACCTGGAGTAAACAATTATCCATGGAATTATACGGACTTCATGTAAGTAGAGAATCTAGACAGAATTAGCTTTAGGTGCTTTTCATGGTACTAACTGCATGCTTAAAATGTACAGACTTTCAATTTTTGTGTGTATACCACTTAAAAATGACTGTAGCAATTTTAACACCTTTGTTGATTTGAATGTTATTTCCAAGCATACCCCAGTATTTCTAGTAGTAGAAACTCCATGTTGTCTTTTGAACCAATGCCTATTATTCCTTTAATCTCTTAGCATTTCAGTTAGTAGCATATTTTTTCCCCTGTATTATTATATATGTTAAATAAGAATGTCAAATGCTTATAAAACATAAGTGGATATACTCATGAGAGAACTATCAGTCTGCAAAATAATTCAGTCTCATGCAAAAAATCTTTTGGTATCATTTATGCATACATTCTCTAAAGCTGATGTTTTTGCTTATGATTCCTCAAATCTTTTCTTGCTTGGTTCTAATCTTTGGAGATCAGAGTGTATGAGGAGAATTGCCTAGTTCTCTTTAAGGACAGGTTCTCTAGAAATAGACCATCTCTTTTGGTCTGACAAAATTCTAAAATCAAAATATTTTGATGTTCATGTAGACTAACCTTAATTGAACTTCATTTCTCTCCTCCCCCCACCTTTCAAACCAAAGAATGGCAGGGCATTGTTTTCTCTTGTACTAAAGTGTGAATAGGCAGGACCTATTAGTGTCTCCCTTGCTTTGAATGTCACAGAGCTCCAAATTGGTTCTTTCTTCTATGGATTTTTGCTTGGATAGCAGCAGAACCTTCAGTTTAATGGCTCATAGTTGAAATATGATGGAACAGCCACTTCATAGCTGCAAAAGCTGTCTGTCATCTTTTCACTGCCTTGGAAGTAATTTGATGCTAAGATCAGATTTCCATAGTGTGTTTTTTCTCTTAGATTAAAGGCTGTGCATACACCAGTGGCACATACTGAGGCCTGAGAGGGTTTGTTCACTTTTTCCACATGAAACATGTAATGGGGTTGTGGGAGAGATGGGTGGAGAAGAGTGAGTGATAAAGCAAGCCATTCAGCTGAATAAATTGAAGATAGCTAGTTTAAAAGCACTGAGGGTATTTCTGTGGCCTTTGTAGAGGTATAATGCACAATGGCTGATGCAGAGCAAGGTGTAAGAGAAGGAAGAAAGAGAGGCTAGAAAAGATGGGGGAGGTGGAAATATGTGTATATGATGGCTTGCTTTAGCTAGACAGACTTTTTTTTTCTTCTTTTTTAACATTCAGACAGATTCAGACAGATGTGAGGGAATCTTTTATGATAAGCACATATTAATGAAAATTGTTGGTTGCTTTGGGATTGGGGGTGGTGGGATGCAGTATTAGTGTCTAGTTCTTGATGTTTTATTCTTTAATCTGTATTGCTCAAAATACAACATAGCAGGGCCACTTAAACTAAGTTGCTGTCAGGTCTTCAGCCTTTTAGTATTCCTGAAATCAGCTTACAGACTTAGTGAAAAATCTAGGTCAGCAGTGTAGTAGTCTGTTCCTAATAGATGCAGAATTTATATTACAAGAAAGTTCTTTCATTTGTTAATCCAAATGTTCGAAGTATGTACTCAGAATAGTACATCAGGAAACATCAGTAGTTCAATATCACGTGAACTTAATTTGATGATTAGGTTTAGATTTAAAACTGGCTCTTCGACCAGCTGTGAAAGTAAGTTTATAGAAGCAGGGCGTGAACTGACAACCACAGGTACAGCTATAATGGTCTGAAGTTCTTGTGCTTTCATTTGTGTTCTGCACAGGAGCAGTCACTATGGTATTGGATGACTTCAGGCAACATATGTATATGCTTGAAGGGAGGCATGGCAATGGGAATGCTAGGCTCCTATAATAAATGGCTCCTATAATAAATAATGTGGTGCCTGAGAAGAATTCCCCTAAGAATAATTAAACAGGTTGCAGATGTGTCTGTTAACTGTGAAAGCAGCAGAGAAGATGGCAAATCCAGGGGACATTTTTTTTTTCCTTTTTTTTTTTTTTATCTTATCTGGAATGTCAGTATGCCTTCTGTTTTTTTTTACCTCCAAGAAGCAGAGAGACAATGAGATCTGATGCAGCCTTCACAATACATGTATTTTCAGCTTGTGAACCACCCTGGAGCCTCATCAGGATCTCGGACAGCACCTCTTGCACACCTGCCTCCACCAACTGCACTTTCAGAGCATCTGTAGAGATCACAATAAAAGCACATTGTTGTGGTTTAAACCCAGCTGACAACCAAGTACCAGGCAGCTGTTCACTCACTTCCCTCCTGCCCTCTCCCCAGGTGGGATGGGGAGGAGAATCAGAAAAATGTAAAACCCAGGGGTTGAGATAAAAGCAGCTTAATAATTGCAATTAAGTAAAATATAATTATAATAGAAATAATGCCAACAATAACAATACTGATGATAGGGAACAGCAATGAAAATGAGACACGAGACAAATGTGTAACACAAGTGATGCACAATAAAATTGCTCACCACCCACTGACCAATACCCAGCCCAACCCAAGCAGTGATCAGTCCCTTTTGGCTAGTTTGGTTTATATACTGGGCATGACATGCTGTGGTCTGGAATACCAATTTGGCTAGTTTGGGTCAGGTGTCCTGTCTCTCCTTCCACCCAGCTTCTTGTGCCCTTCCTCACTGGCAGAGCGTAAGAGACTGAAAAGTCCTTGATCAGGATAATCATTACTTAGCAACAGCTGAAACATTGGTGGGTTATCAGCATTGTTCCTGGACTAAAGCTGAAATACAGCACTGCACCAGCTACTAGGAAGAAAATTAACACTATCTCAGCTGAAACCAGGGCACACACTAAAAGCTTCTTCAGGCTTTATTGAAGTGGTTTGATCTAAGAAGCTAAATCCTTGAACTTTAGCCAGACTCTTTAGATGCAGTCTGTTTTGGTTTTACATGTAACAGACATTCTGATGCTAGGATGACACCAAGGCAGAATGAGCAACGCTTCTGCATTGATCTTTGACATTTCTTGTCTTTCCAGTCATGAGTTTTCATTTCTTTAAAATATGTATCAGGTGTCTAGATATTTTTAGTGGGTTCTTGTTGGTGCTTATTACACCACTGCTTAGAGTAGGCATCATCTATGGTATTTGGTTATGGTAATTTTTTAAGAGAAAACAATTTCAAGTCTGCTTTCATGTTGCACACTATGGAGTATATGAGTTGGCATCTGCTATCCTGTGGATCCACCAAAATAGAGTGAAATGCTACTCCAATCCTCTGTTTGTTGCCTCACATATTCAGCTTCAAATTCTTGCTCAAGCCAGGATTTCTTATATTCTTGTGGCCTTTTTCCACTGAAGAAATTGCTGGTTCCATTACTAGGGTCTCATGGCAAACTCAGAACCCAGAGTTTAAGTTAAGTACTAGTATCCTTCTCTCCTCATTCTCCTAAGACGAAAAGAGACTTACCATTTTCTGCAAGTGCTTGCAGGACTTCAAAGATAATTTCTAACCTTTCATGGTTCTCTGCTCTTCTCAGTTGTTTTACTAGCTGTTCAGCAACCTTTGTCTTGCTTAGAGCTTCCTTGGCTGTATCTGTGTATACGATATAGTCAGGACTTTGAATGCTTCTTTACCTGATTAAATGTTAAAAGTGTATCTCCCTATAATCTGTCAACTTACCACATGAAGTTATGCCCTCTATACTTATTTGTGGGTCAAAAGCTGCCCATTAATTTTGAATTGTTTTTAATATATAATACCAGCAATTGCTGGTATTCCAGGAAAGAGTAGTTAATTCTCCAATACAGGTAACTGTGGCCAGTCCCAGATTAGGTATCAGTAGTATTTAAAAACCAAAACCCCAAACAAAAACCCCAAACCACCACTGCAGTCCCAAATACCCCCCAAAACCAAACCCAAACAAAAACCCAAAACAAACCAAATAAAAATACCCCACAAAATCCTCCAGAAGAACTCCCAAACCTGTGGGCATTCTGCATTTACAAAGGAAGGCAGTGACAGTATGAAGATTATATTTTGCTCCAAGATAAAAAAACATTTACTTACCAAGGTCTGCAAGATTGCATAAGGCCAGTAGATCAACATGGACAAGTGGTTCACTCTCTGCATAATCGGTTAATACTCGGACTAGTGGTGTGATTACTCCAACCTTCACCAGCTCTTCCTGAAGTTCCCCTGGTAATAAGAATAGAAGTTACAGGTGACTAAACAGGGACCAATTAAATTGGTGAAAAGGGACCAACTGAGATGCTTTGCAGCAGGATATTCTGGTACTTTCTCACACTGTCAGAATTTGTGCAGCTTTTGTGCTGGGTGTTTGGGCTAACACATGTGAATGGGAAATGAAGGTTCAGGGCAGAGTGTTGCTAGACCTCCTGGTTCTACTTTGACTAGAGGAATTAAGCCACTGTGAAAGATATATAAAGACAATTGCATGAGCACCTCTACTACTAGTGCAGCTTCTAAAGCGAGTTTTGATGGACTGTAACTCTTGGTGTGTGTCTGAAAATTAAGTGAGGCACAGACAGTTGGCTTATTTCTCTCAGGGAATGGGAATCTCAGCCTTATTATTTTATAGCTTCTTTTGTTCTAAAGGTCAGGGGGATGGAAAGGACTGGAAACCCAAGATAAAGCATAGCCTGGTGACAACTCTTTTCAGGAATCAACAGTGTTCTGACTCATATAGCAAATGAGTCATATTTTCATGCTAGAATAATGAGTTTCATTTTGTTTGTTTTTCTTTAAAAAATGTTTTTGTAAAACAGACCACTTTACCAATACTTGTGCTATTATACTACTGGAAGGCAGACTACTTTAATCTTAGGGAATCATCTTCTTGTTTTTTGAATGCTGGTTTCTCAGCATGCAGGGAATCTTGGGAGTGCTTGAGTTCAAATTATCTTTGGATTTTTTTGTAGACTGAGTAAGTTTCTCAAGCAGGTGTAAATTTGTGTTACTGAGGAAAACACTGATAACTGTGTTCTTTCTTTTTGTAGTCACCTTGTCAAATCTCTGCTGGGCCTGTATTCTGACAGAAGTGAAGCATGTTAATCGTATGGCCATATGCTGCAGTAATGCTGGTGTACAGTAGTTGCATGAGCCTTACATGTAATCATATGGGGAGGGTTTTTTTTATTGTCATTTCTTGGCAAATACATGTTAATTTGCAGCGGGTTAGTAGAATTTATGCCAGATACCTATCATGCTTGGATTTGATAGAAACAGTGCAGGAAAGCAAACCTATAGCTTTCTAGATAAAGCTATGCAGGTCTACGCTAGAAAGATAAGAGAAGATATGTTAAAGGCAGAGAGAAATTGATAGAAGGTACTGGGGGTGAAAAGTTCCATATTACCTCCAGTATACAATAAATACTTCTGGTCATTCTGGGAATTAAAGGTAGAAATAAAAAATCTTATACTGTTTGGGCTAGTAGGTGAAAACGGTTTAATTCATGAGACCAGCAGACTAGTGTACTGGCTTTATGGAAAACCTGGAGCACAAAGATCTTAGAGAATACCATTCCTTGCATAGATAAATATAGATAAATACCTCTATTTTTATTTAGAGTATGTGTTTTCTGACACATTTTTTAAACAAGTGCTTTGCTTTATAGGTGTTGTTATCACTTTGGAAGAAGGCAAAACCCTTCAGGATCTGGGCCCAAAGCTGTTCTGCAAAATTAAGATATATGTATGAGTCTCTGCTACTGTTGTTGTTGCAGAGGAGTTCTGACAAAGAATGCATCACCTTGAAGTCAAAAATATAGGGGAAACCCAGAGTTTTGAAGGTGTTTGAAATACATTCACACTGATGTCTGTAAGTTGCGTGAATTGTATATCTAACTGGAGGCTGAAGTACATTCTGTGCTCAGGTCTCCAAATTATTATGAACTGCAGGTTACAATACCTTTATAAATTAATGCCTTACAGCTAGGGAAAATGGGATTCTCTCAAGTCAGTACTTACGGTTATCATAACAGATGCGGCCAATAGCCCTCCCAGCATGAAGCAACATTTCTTGGTCTGTACTTTCCAGCAAAGGTATCAAAGTTGGAACCAAATCTGCTTCAATACACGGTTTCTTCATTTCCTCTGTATAGGTAAGGGAGAGGGACTTGTGGTTTTTTGCCATGTTGAAATAAAGATAGTTGCAATTGCAAGACCCATAGCTATGTAATGAAACTCAAGAGTGGAAACATACAGCTAATGTGCTGTAATACACCTTGTAGTAAGACTTTAGTACAACTTACCATTCTTGGCTATCTCTGAAAGCACCTGGGCTGCTTTCACTGCGCATCGTGGATTGCCCTTCAGGATTTTTGCCAAAGTTAAAAAGATCCCACTCTCTCTGAGTAGGCTGAAGGATCTTTGCTCTGTAATGATAAGAGTGTTAATACCTGCAGCAGGTTTGTAACTGGTTTATTTGCATGCTCGCTTTCTAGAGTTCATAGAGGGTATCTGTGGGATCCAAGGTTCTGATTTAGCAAGGTACTTAAAGGCTGTCTCAGTCTAAATGTATGAGATCAGTCATCTGTTTGAGTTGCAGCAAGTGTAGTTCCAGCTGATGATTCTGCTTCATGCAGAATTGAAGCACAGGTGGCAAAGCAAAGAGGAAAGCAGTTTCATCATCTTTGACTATAAAAGGATGCTTGCATAATGCATAGGAAGTCAGGGATTAAGATTCTATTCCTGAGGTATGGCTTAGAAATGAATTTTGTAGGTAGGTACAACATCTTTTATTAGACTAGTAATTAGAACAGTCAATTTGCTTAGATTTTTTTCGTCAAAGGTGTGGCTTATTGTTCTTAAGCTAGTAAATCACCATCTGCCAGGAGTTTCAGGTGATTGCAGGCCTGTGTTATTTCAGGAGAATGGGCAGAGACCTTAAAGACTTTCTTATAAGGAGTCTGGGAGCTACTTTTGAAATTCCTGATCTGATAGGGTCACCCCAGTTTAATTCTAGGAGTTCGTAGTAAATAGAATGTTAAATTTAGAATTTGTCTGCAGCTTCAGGTGTTTTAGTGGCCAGTAGCTTTTTATGGTCACAGGTAGATTTGCAAGTATACAAAGAGAAAGGAAAACAACAAAATAGCCTCAGGACAGCTGTAATTCTAGCAGCAATCACTTCTTGCAATACAGATTATCACAATAGACGAAAACCTTCAGTGAATGCTTTTGGATTGTACAAATGGTTAAATAGCAATCTGAAGTGATACTTAGCTATCTTCAGTAAGAGCCAGGAGAATCCCATTCAGACTTTCAAGGATCTGATCTTCAGCTTCTGTGTCATCTCCGCAGAGCTCAAGGTACTCCAGGTGTTGACTCAGGGTTTCTAAACAGAATGGGATAGAAAACTGTGGTGAGCTAGTATGGAAAATATTTTGAGCTCTTTCTGGTGTTTCTTTTTAGTGACAATGGCTGCCCATAAGATCATCTCCTGAAGGGTCCAGATCTAAATATGCTCATTAAATAACTAATTTAATCAAAGCACATAGGGTCAAAGGCTTGGTCCACTTCTCAGGCAGCACATAGCTCTTGTGCAGGCATAAACATGCAGAGGTAAATTCCACCTGGAAAAAGAAATTAGTATATGATAACTGGCAGTTTGAGGTGACAAGGAAAGAGGAATAATTGGAAAACCCAAATTAAGCCTGCCATTTCTAAATACTTCTTTATTATAAAGATTGTATTTGTAATTCAACTAGCTGTATATCTACTCTGGTAGTGCCCAGCAGCAGGCACTGAAAGAATGCAAGAGTAAAAGAGATACAGTAACATACTTCTCCCTTAGTTTCTGGCAACACTGGCCTTTAGAAACATATCTAGTATTTATATCTATATATTTAATACATTTTGATGGACTTTTATTCCGTATATATAATTACCTATTTAAGATAATTCATACTTTTTATCTCCAAAGTATACTATGCCATCAAGTTCCACAGTTTCACTGTTGTAAGGGTAAGATTTTTAAAGCTGAGTAAAACACTTAGCTTTAAAATATCTACCAGAAAAAGCTCAAAACTAATTGCCTTTGAGTTTCTGTAGCAAGAGAAAGGAATGATTCTATACTATTTGTCCTTCCCATGCTTGTCATGATTAGATGGATTTTTATCATATCTCTCCTTTATAATTCTTCTGCTAATTCATCTAATATTTCCTCTACAGAAGCTTTCATAACTTGCTTCAATCTTTTTTCAGGTAAGGAGCTAAAATTTGAAAGTCTCTTCAAAGATACAGGTGGACTGGGTTTAAGACAGAAATTGGAATGCTTTGTTTTCTATTCTTTTAATCCTTTGTCTGTGTAAGAATGTGTTTTGTGCAGCTATTCAAAATTACTCAATCTTTTCTGGGCAGATGGAGTTCATTTAGACCCCACCATTATTCATACATAGGCCATCATCTCCCCATATATGTTCTGCATTTACAGACGCTGAACGTGATGTTTCTTTATCCCAAGTTGTGCAGGCTGATAAGATTTTTCTGCAAATCTCTTCAGAAGGTTTTAAATTTGAGTACTCCGAATAATAAAAAACCTCTTTATCATTCTTCTATTTCTAGATAATTTATAAATATATTAAATGCACAGGTTCTGGCAAACATAACCTCTAATAATTATGCCTCTCTGTTGTGAAAGCAATCTTTATTCTGCCCTTCAGTCTTTATCAGATAACCTTCTGTCATATCACAAGATAGCTTAGGTGGCAAACCTTATTGAATGGTTTGTAGAAATCAAAATGCATTGTTAACAGTATCTCCTTTATTCACCTTCATGCCAGCTCCTTAAAAATGTGGTTAAAGAGAGAGGTTGGGCATTACTTGGCTCCACAGAAGTCATACAGACTCTCTCCATTTTTATTGCTTCTGTGTTTAGTAATTCTGTGCTTTATTACAATCTTACAATTTGCATATGCAGATATCAGATTTCCATATGTCAGTTTCCTGCATTCTTTGTAACTGTTTTTTGTAAAGTCATGCCACTCTTACTGCTTTCTACCCTATTAATCCTGCCTTTGATTCAAATGGCATTCTGCGTGTCAGTTAGTGTGATTTGATGATTCATTTTTTTAATTCCTTATAAAATCTGGGGAGTAACATCCAGTCCTGACAATTGGTTGCCATTTATTTTATTGATTTGTTCTAAATCTGTTGGCCTTTCAATCTGAAAGTTCCTCCATCTGCTTCCTGAAAACAAAAAGAGCTGCAGTGATTGAAATGAATATGGGAAATAACGATGGAAAACTGATGGCTGAAGTAGTTAACTTATAGTAGAATATAACGTAAGGTGTTACCAAAACTGTGGTAAAATAGCACTTCTGTTTCACAAACTATTTCATTGAAAAAGATGAGTTATGAGTCTTGGCTTAGAAATTCTTCAGCAAAGGACTAGTAAATAATTTATTTTTGTTGTTTGATGGATTCACCATTTTCTCTTTCTTTAATGTGTCCATTAGTTAATGTTTCACTCTATAGGGGTTTTATTTATTTTTTTTAAATTAGAATCCATGAGTTTGTACATACAGGAATTTACTTCAGAAGAATCTGAAATGTCTTGAGCTGTTTTGAAGAGAGGATGATTTAAACATTGGGGAAGTAGGACAGAAACAGCTTTTAATTATGTAAAAAAATTCTTTGGCTTAAAAAATTAAAAGCAGTTAAGAGCAATGACAATATTGGTTTTGTGCTTTAAATGAAATGCTGTCTAAAGAAAAATGGCTGGATCAATCAGGTTAAAAATCTATATGGAGAAACTTCAATATTTTTTATTCTGAGTAAGAAACCCAGGCTGTATGTATTGATGCCTCTTGGAAAGGTTTTGCAGTTGAAAGGAGCAATGTGCTTGTCTTTTTGTGGCCTTCTCAAAATCATGTGCTAAAGGCAACACAGGCATAAAATTCATAGATCAGCATTTTGTTGTTTTTCTTTTTTTAATAGATTACTTTGGATTTGTTGCCCTTTTTTTATTAAACAGGGATAAATGTACAGCAAGGATGATTTTATTTGACCAATTTAAAAAATTAACATTAATCACTGGTTTCCATTTCTGTGTAGCTCTCCTGTCACAATTTGGTGTATGAATGCTTTCATATGAATGAAGTATATGCAGAATGCAATTCGCTCACCAATAAAAATAAAAAATCACCTGAGCAACCTGACAGTTGAATCAGCTTTAATCTTAAACTAGATCTGGAGTGAGTGGGCAGAAGGCTACAACTGCTGATAGAGCAACATGAAGTAAATTAGAAGTCTGTGAGAATGAATTAGCTACTGAACTCTGACTTCATCCTTATCAAGACACCAAATGTGTTGGCATGAAGTGATGCCTTTAATGCTTTTACTCTATATCCTCTGATTAGAGCAATAGCAATGTTTGCATATACATTTCTGATAGAGTTCGGGTACATACAAAGGTGAAAAGGTGACCAGATCTCTGAAGTTGGAGGAAGTTGTTTTACAAATAGCAGGGAACTGTCTATATTACCAGTCACTCATTAGGTGGATATAGTGGTAATTAGAAATCCAGATGTTTTATTGTTTCTCCAAGGAACAGATCAGTAGAATAACACCATATACATGATGACAAAGTCCTTGTAAAATGTCCCTCTGGTTACAGTCTGCAGTGTTGTGAAATTAGTGCTATAAGCAGCAGAATTGACAGAGTATCTGACCGAAGAGCTATTTTTATAAGCCTTGCAGAAGAGGTGGTGTTTAACAATCTTAAAATATTGAACCTTTTTACTCACTTAGAATTTTATTGTGTTATATGTGATTTATAAAAACCTGATTAATTTAACCAACATGGGACTGATTCCTCAATACTCATTGTCTTTAAGTCCATGCTTCTGAAGTGGAATTGAAGCAGACACTGTAAACCAGTTATTTTTCATGGAGAGGCAATAATGCATATACAAATTGAGAGGCATACATAGTCTCAAAAGTTTGGAACTAAAATTGGACAGAAAAAGGGTATTTCTGTTTTGTGGAAAATTCTCGGTGGTTGACATTTTGTTTCCTCCCGTGCTGGAGCAGAATGTTGACTTGGTGGAACTTCAGGCAAAACAGAGCAATTTGTTTCACTTCTCTTGCAAATGTGGTTCTTTTCCCCCCGGGGGGTCCTGCCTGGCCTGCTGCCTCGCTGGCTGCTAGGTGAGCTGGAAGGGAGCCAGCCAGGCTAGCCAGCTGGTCAGGCAGTGGGAAGTGCCTGTATAAATGGTTTATGAGGGGCGGTTTTAGCAGAATAAACATGTTCTTGAGGAACACTTTTTTGTTCTCTTGAATCAGCATTTTCATCAGAATATTGTTGATCAGCTTTAGTAATTCACGGTAGAAGCAGGGAAAATGTACTCAGGCTCTGATCTGGAAAGCTTTGATTTTACTTTCTCACTGATTACCTGAAGGGTCTGAATTTAGAGATCTCTGGAGATTGAAGTACATAAAGCTTCTTCCTGATCTGAAGGGCTAGGTTATTAATTTGCACATAAATGTGTGTATAATCTATTCAGAGGCACAGGAACCAGACTTTTGCTGTGGGAGCTGGTTTTTGATCTTCCTAATGAAAGTAGAAACAATAATGCAGAAAACATGCCACACTTGGAGGCTTCATCTGGTTTTTGCAGTGAGAAAAGAGCCATAAGATGTGAGCTTTTTGGATCCCTTGGACCATTTCCTTGTGAATTCGTAGTGCAAGTTTTGACCTATGAAGTCCTCAGTGAGTGAGAAAGAAGGAATTCCACATATCTCTGTTCTTCAGTGACTGCTTATGTGGCACCTGAAACAGCAATGCCCTAACTGTTGTTTGGGGGTGTTAGGTTTGGTTGGGTTTTGGTTTTGGTTTTTTTTGGTGTTTTTTTTTTGTGTTTTTTTTTGTTTGTTTGTTTGTGGTGTTTTTTTTTTTTTTTTTTTTTGTGTGTGTGTTTTTTTTTGTGTAGTGGTG
>JANHGB010010483.1:0-10376 GCA_026283785.1 Coracopsis vasa
GAGCCTTGGGTGACATGGTTTAGTGTGAGGTGTCCCTGCCCATGGCAGGGGGGTTGGAACTAGATGATCTTAAGGTTGTTTCCAACCCTAACTATTTTATGATTCTATGATTCTATGATCCTCTGGAAAAGACCGCCCAGCCAATTCCTCATCCACCAAACAGTCCACCATCAAATCCATCTCTCCAATTTAGAGAGAAGGATGTTGTGTGGAAGCATGTCAAAGGCCTTACAGAGGTCCATTTCTTGCTTGTAAGTTATGATGGAAGAGTTAACAGACAATACTCATAACTGTATGACCACAGTTAATTCTGAAATGTTTATAGACCA
The DNA here is from genome assembly GCA_026283785.1 of Coracopsis vasa. NCBI lineage: Eukaryota > Metazoa > Chordata > Aves > Psittaciformes > Psittacidae > Coracopsis > Coracopsis vasa. The sequence goes on from JANHGB010010483.1 coordinate 330, forward strand.
ACCCTTTGAAATATGTCAAAAAATAAACTATTTAACTAGAATTCAGAGCATGGCTTTCTGTCCTATTTACATAAAATAAAAACAATATTCATGAAGCACGTACATACTTTATGTGATTCCCAAAATAAAAATATGAGAGCAATACAACTGAGAGTTATATTTGTATTGTGGTGAATTTTTAATATAAGATACCTCAGATATGTCTTTTAAAAGTAATAAAATAATACCAGAGGTTTTTTTGCAGTCTAATCCTGCTTAACTTGAAAATATAAAAAAACCCCAGATGATTTCTTTTATCTGAACTTCAAATAATGCTTTCTAGGATTCCGTTACAGTAGTAATGTCAGGTAGGGGAGCCTTTGTTAATCAAAATGATGTTTGCATTTTATTTAAAGATATTTAGGTCATCTAGTCCAGAATTTTGCAAGCTTACATTTTTGTCTTTATTTCTGTGAATAGGACAATTATTATCAAATTTCAAACTCTTTCTAATAGTAAATTATTCATCCTGAATATATCATTTCCATTCACATATTTTAAGCAATAGCAGCTTTCTGTCTCAATTCCAGTGGAGACTTTGGTGCTTGAGCTCTTCTGTGTTGCAGGGATCAGGTATCACTTATGTGGTTGTTGTTAGACTAAACACATTAACACTTCTGATGCCCACTGATGTTGTGGTATCAAAGAACCAAAGCTTACCAAAGTATAATGCTGAAAACCAACATCAGTTTAATTCAAATCTTGGGGACTATGTATGTTCATACTTAATTTACTCCGACAGCTGCAAAACATAAAACTGAGGTCTGTCACAAAGTAGTCTGTAATGTTGATAGAAGAAAGGGTTTTTTCTAGCATACAGTTAAGATCCTTCACCTAAGAATAAAATGTTCACTACAGCTCGAACTCTGCAGATCTTTTTTCTCAGTCATAACTGTTTTTTCTGCCCTTGTTTTACCTCAACCTTTTCTCTGTGGTCACCTTGTACTTTCTCTGAGGTGATTATAACACGCCAAAAAGTAAAGCCACTGTACAGTACCTTGGCAAAAAGACAGCATTTTGAGCCAAGAATTTCTCAGTTCCAAGCTGTAAGAGTCATCAGAGCACCTCGTCCTTGGCTTTCTTAAAAGTTTCAGCAGTGATTTATACTGGTTTTGACTCTTTTGGAGATGACTCCAGGCTGATAGACTTCCCATGTTCAGTACTCTAATTCTGTTGTTGCTGGACATAGTAATATAAAATGGCTTGTGTTTCTGAAGCATTTCCTCATGAATGCATTAGCTACTCTATTAAATAACCCTACTCAGAATAAGTGGAAAAACCAATACCTTTCATCAGGACCTTTTAATTAGGCTTGTTACAGCAATTCATTACTGGAGTCTCACATGATTTCTGAAATGGTCTTTTTCAGTTATTAGAGATGCTTTACATGACTTTACCTAGGTTAATGCTATTGCATAAAGTACGAAACCAAAGAATCAAGAGGCTTGAGTGAGGGATTGCAAAAGAGTCAGAACTCATCTGCATAAATGAAATCATGATATTTTGTTCCAAATTAGCTGTGTGATCCTCAAATAGAGATGCCCTAAAGTAACTTTATTTTTTTCAGAAACTAGTGGTCACCAGATTCTGATCATTGAATAGCTTCACAAATATCTCTGATTTTAAATTTTTGCTGTCTTTCTTATTATGTTTTCTTTCTTTCCTTGTGTCTCTTTTTCTCTTTCTCTCCTCTTTCTCCTCCCTCGCTCCCTCCTTCCCTCTCTCTCTGTCTCTTCCTCTCTCCTGTCTTTCTTCTCTTTCTTTCTTGCCTGCTTGTGATGGATGTGTGTCCTTTTAAGGAGTGTTTGACACTAATTCACTATTAGTGGAGTCCATTATTACCCCTAAATAGATATAATACCAATTTTCATGTGTTCATATTTTACATGTGAAATCGTATCTAAGAAGCTGCAAAAAAAGTTATTTTAACCTCAGTAAATATTCTCCAGCATTCTTGAAAATGCTTTTGAAGTGAGTGCCAGTCAAGCACTGTCATAAAGTATTTTATACTAAGATTTTTCGTATCGTGAATCACACAGATTTGCTTTCCTATTGATAGTTCACTCTTATTGTATGTTTTGGCCTTCTTGATGTACATTTGTTGAATGTCTCTTTGATAAGTGTTCTACTCATTCTCCATAAATTTAAAAGGGAAAAGGACATTCACCGTGAATCATCCAGGCATTATTATCATTCCCATTGTCCATATTCATTCAAGTATTAATGTCAGATAAACATAATTCATTTAGCACTTGCATATATGTGGCTGTTCTTGTCTATTTCAGATATGGAAGGTAGCTGTGAAGATGCTTTGGTAACCATATATCTCCTTTAGTGAAAAAAGATGTGAGACAAAGGTCTCTGATTTTCACAGCTTTCACTGAAGAAAATATAACAGGAATTATTAATCATATGGCATTTTCTAGGTTGAAAACAAGAATGAAAACATTATTAAATTCAAGATAATGACATCATTTTCATACCCTGGAGTCCTGATTCTCAAGAAAGACAAAATAAAATATATATACAGATGTTTATTTCTGCAATATAGTTGTTTTAAGTATTTCTCTCAACTTCTTCACCTTCAGTTAAAAGACTTGCTAGCTCTTCATGCAGATTTAAATCATTCGTTCATTCATTTGGAAAAGCTGCAAAGGTATCACCCCGTAGTTGTCACTGATATAAAGTGATGTAGCAGCTAGCTAGGATAGTGCTCTCCCATTTTATTAAAATCTAATCCCACTAAAATTAACATACTCAACTGACTATCTCAACAATCCTGCTGTCAGGATTCTTTTCTTCTATACTTTATGTTGTAAAATCATTCTTGTGTATCAACTCTGCAATGTGTTATGTTTACTTTCTTCAAGTTTCTTCCCCAGCCCATGAACCTTAAAAGCTTGAGTTTGAGTAATTCAGTGAATAAAATGACAGATTTATAGGGTTGAAAGGGACAGTGAAAATTCATTTAATCTATCCTTCTGCCTCAATACAGGATCATCTTAGGTCATGGAGACAGATGTTTGCACAATTGCCAACAGTAAAGGTCAGCAGTCTACTCCAGCTGTCCTGCAGTCTTTTGCAGAGTTTCACTGCCTGTATCATTAGAAAGATTTTCCTTGTGTCTAGACTTACTCTAGACTTGGTGAGATGACATAAACCAGAGTTAAATGCCCAGTTCTCATTGAATGTCAGTAAGAGATGGTTATCTAATTTGCCTATATCATGTATGCATTTAACCTCTATATAATTATAATCATAATATATTTATTTGTGCATATATCAATAAGGATTAGAAATTAAATCATGCTAGCCTCCCTGAACAAAGACATTAAGTTGTCTGATTACATGTAGAATATTTAGAGTAGCCACAAATAAATAAGTCTGAAAATGATCCGTTAGACAACAAAGTAGCAGGTATGAAGAGCTTCCAGTAGAGATAGGAATGCGTAATGGTTTCCTTTCATAAAACTTGGAACAAAAGCAAACACTTATTCCTTATGACGTGCCAAAGAGTCTTTGGGTATCTCAGAATGCAGAGGTATCAAATTATCTGTGTGAGGTCTTCTGACTACAAGATTTCAGCAAAATAATCATGACACACAACAGACACACATGAGAAGAATGCTACGTTAATTAGCTGTGCTTGTCCTCAGACTATTTTTATTCTGAATCTGCATTTATGTCCCACTGTGCTAATACATTTCTACAGGCTGACCCACCCACCCTCATCATATAGTATGGGCCTTTTTGCTACCATATTATGCATACAGAAGCAGCACAGAATCTCGGCATCAATCATTGCAATATGGGGTTTTTTCCATATGTCATCATCACTATCTTCACTATTTAAATCATTTGAAGTTATAAGAAACACATTCAAATAGTTTATCTGGTGCAGGGGATTTCAACTATATATATAATCATAATTAAAGCTCATTGTTGATTCTCATTTTATATATAGACATTGGCTTTGCTTGCTTTTCAATTTGAATTGTAACAGCTCCAGTAGTCATTTACATTCTACACCAAATATTTCTGCAGAGCTTTCGACTACAAGTTTGATTTTCATATTATTTTTATTTCTGTTGTACACTATTTTAACTATTGTAATTTATTTATATTACGGACTTTATGGAACTACAGTCTGTAGATTACAACATAGTTTTTGCCTTAAAGACACTAAAACCCACCTCACTTTCAATGAGACAATATAACTATATTCTTTTTTCTATCAAAATACCTATGATGCTCTTTCTACTTATTCTTTCATAATTTATTTAAAATCACCTTTTGAAAGTGCAATGATACAATCATAAGTTTTAAGAATATTTTTAATAGAATTTTTAGGTTTTAGACTGCAGGGTCAGAACAAGTTCCATCAAACACAGCACCTGACTGGGGCTGTACTTGAAGGCTTAGGAGAAAATATAAGAACAGGCAGAACTTATAGTGGTATTTTTCTGACTATTTTCTCTCTTTCTGGTGATTAGTGGCTCAATAATTTCTTGATAAGACAAAGTAATTGCAAGGACCTTGACTTATTTCTCTTCCATTAGCTTGTCCAGCCTACTCTTGAAAGCATGCAAGCTTTTAGCATACAGAGTTCTTCATCAGGGAGATTTGCAGCTCCGTTGCACAGTTGGAGATGAACCATCTTTCTCTTTGCTTCAAAAAACCTGTTTGCGATGTTCAGCTCCTAGTTCTTTTAATGGAAAAGAGAGTGAGCAGCTGATCTTTAGTAAACTTCCCAATGTCACTTACATTTTCTCAGATACATGACAGATTTCCTCCTTTCCAGCTTGAAGTCCTTTTTTATTTAGTCAGTTCTCCAATACAGGCACTATGGATGTATGTAAGTATAATGACCTTTCCTATTTAGTTCTCTATTCCTGCCTCAGTAGCTTACTACTTGCTTTATTGTTGTCCATATAGGACCAATATGACACTTTCCTAAAACTGTCTCTTGTAGGTTCAAAGTCCTGTTCAGGTCATGAGGTTAATGAAACTTTTCCCTAAGTTTTATGTTCAGTTGCAGTGAATTCCAACTGGTCAAGTCCAAACACCCAATTTGCTTGCAGTTTTTACAGTCAGCCCTCTTTTTCATACTGCTCGCATAAACTAAACCAATTAACTAATATTTTAATTTAATTTGTGTAGTTTATTTTCCCTAACCATGGCAGGGGTGTTGGAACTAGATGATCTTAAGGTCCTTTCCAATCCTAACTATTCTGTGATTCTATGATTATTTATGAATATGTTGAATAGCATTGATCTCAATAGTGACCTTTCTTCATTTTGGAAAATGAATAACCTACAATAGATGATTTTCTGTCCTTCAAACAATGTTTTTACCCACTCAAAGCCCTTCCTGGTCTTTAAGGATTAATTGCTTTAATAGATATTAGTATGGGGTCTTGAATGACCTCCCACAAATGAGGGGGAGTTTTATCACTTCTCTGTTGAGTACTCGAAAATCCATTTCTGTAAAATATCTAACAATTTTGATTAATTTTATTTTTATAATTTTAACATTCTTTATAATTATACTGAAGCACAACAGATGGTGTTAAAGGGACAAGCTATGTAACTTTTTGTGCCATCTTGTACTGGAATGTATGTGCCAAAATCTTTTAAAAAATAGGATTAATTTGTGTTATAGAATGTTGCAAGCATATGTCTGTTGAAAAGCTAAAAACCAGGAAAATTTCTAATAATTTTTTATTCTAAAACTTCTAAAATTCAGCTGCTGTGTACTTCAGATTAGTCTATGAAATTATTTTTTTGTAAAATGATACTAAACAAAGTTTAAAAAAGGTGTCTCACATTATTTGTGAGCAGTTAAGTACTTCATGAGGTAAAAATAGCAGATCCCTATTAGTATAACTTTTTCTATAGTTTTTTTTTACCCTAAAATTAGTCTTAATTTCTGTTTTGCTCTCATTTCCTAATATATATGTTGTTAACCATTCAGAACAGAGGTTATCACTCTCCCTGCTTAGAGCTGACCTAGTCAAAAAGGGGTTTAAGCTTTCCAGTTTCCATTGTAGTACAAAGAAATAACAGTCAAAGAGGAATCACCACTGAATGCATTTTGGTACAAGGAACATAAGCATAACTACAGAAATGGAAATAATTTATTGGAAATTAGTGATTCGGTAAGAATTTAGGAGGCACGTTAATTAAGCTACTTAACAAGAGCCCTCATTAGTTCAAGTGGAAAAAAAAAAAGTAAGACAATTGGAATGCATAAACAGGACAGTAATGAGTAGCAAATATCCAACATCTGGGTAAGTTCTGCAGCCTCTCTGTACATTAATGAGATATGATTCATCTTGTCCTAACATAAGCCTTTAAAATAGGCTAAATGAGTCATGTCCTAAAAGTGCCTGTTTCTCTCAGTTGTCTGTAAAGGGATCCTGACTATCTCAGTTGTAGATGTCTGTGGAGTGGCTACGTAAATTAAGTATGATGAATCATTTTGCAGAGCTTCCTTTGCTACTATGCAAAGAGTATGGTACAAGGGGTAGATATAGTGTCTACATTTAAAAAGAATGTTGTAAAATTGAATGAATTACTGAAAAATTTTGAAAGCTAAAGAATCATAGAATAGCTAGGGTTGAAAAGCACCTCAAGATCATCCAGTTCCAGCCCCTTGCCATGGGCAGGGACACCTCACACTAAACCATGTCACCCAAAGCTCCATCCAACCTGGCCTTGAACACTGCCTTGAAAACTGTTCCTCCAGGAACTGTGTGCTATGATGAGGCCCAAAGAGGTGACTGTGAATGAGGCATGGCCTAAAGATGTACTTTAGTCAATACTGCTGCTGGGAGGAATCCAAAGCTGACTAGTAAATGTAGGGGTCAGATGAGATGATCTAATGATCCCTACTGACCTTATACTCTTAATCTCTGTGAGGATAATAATAATAAGAAGAAGTAAAATAAAATAATACACTTTATGTACTAAAATGCTTAGATTTTTTTTCCTAGGTGAGAACAGAAAATGTCCTCAACAGAAGCACTTATGAAATTAGCTTTTCTTGGCAGCAACTGCTTCAGACTGATAACAGAAGTAAATTTTTTTTTATTCTGCAGGAATTAAGGGAAGAAGGTGAAAAAGTTCACTCTATGCATAGCAACTATCACTGTAAAAAATATGTCTATCTCTTTAGTTCATGTATTCCTTGGGAAAAAAGTCTTTTAGGGAAGATGTAGATTTTTATAGAAAGAGAAAATAAAATTTTTGCAAATAATTCCGTGTTGTTTTATATTACTGAGTCATGAACATTTTTATGATGTTATATGGAAATATAATTGCAATGGGTAACTCTGCTTGAACCAAATTGATCTGTTTCTGGTTCTATATTTACCTTTCAAACATGTCTTTACTAGTTCATCATTCATGTGAGTGCTATTGCAGCTTCTGTCTACCTAAGAACTCCATGTGAAGAGAGCCATTGAATTTCCAGCTCCTAACCCATAATCCCTGATGTTTAATCACTGGACATATCTCCCTCTCTTAACAGTTTTAATTAGAATAAAAGAAATGCATACATTAATCATGGCACTGCACTCTGACATTACATCCTTAAAGGGAAAGATTAAAACATTAAACCTTTTTTTTCCCCAAGCCACAAAATGAAATGGAAAAATAAGTTAGTGGGTAAACAAGTTGTTACAATGTCAAACTCCAGGAAAGAACAAACTCTGCTAAAGGTAATAATTATTGGCAGAGAAAAAAGCTACCAATACAATAAAAGAATATTTAACAGAAGAAATTATGATAAGGGAATAACTTGTTTTGGGATGAAGATATCTAAGTTACTGACGGTACCTGACAGAAAGATTAAAAAGTTATTCCTAAAAACTTCTATGATAGTGATTTAAGTAAATAAAATATTTTGTTTTAAACTTGAGGATACTAATTAAATGGAGTAGTAGATGTAAAATAGTCAAATAAACAGAAATGCAATAAAATTTTTAATCTTAGCTTTGTGAAAATGAAGAGTCATGCAGAGAACATAATTGAATATAGTATTAAAAAATCTTATATTAAGAAGAAAAACGGAATCAGATGACAAAACGACAGTTTGCTTTTGTGAGGCAGTATTTTCTACTTACTAGTAGAAATGGAACAATGAGTACAGCCAACATGAAAATTTTTTTCCATTTTCAGCAGCATGAAGAAATGCTGAAAGTTTTACAGAACACCTCTTAAATAAAGCGCAGACAAAGAAGGGTTAAGATAAAAAGATCCTTCACCACTGACAACTGAGGAGTAAGAAAAGAAAAAAGTGTAAAATTATTTTTATAAATGGATTTTGTACAAGGAATATTTTGTGATTTTAGGCTGAGCCCTTAGCCATCCAAAAAGGTGATGTGGTGCGGATATATATCTCCAAGTTCATTGCTGTGGAAAAAAGATATACCAGATTCACTTTGGTCCAATACCAGAAGAAATTACAACCTCATCCCCCTCTTTCCCCCTTGTCTCAGCTGTGTTCAATAAACATGCTGGAAGATTGTACCCAGCCAAGATACCACCAAGGCTGAAGAAAGAATAAATAAATGCACAGCTGCAGCTTCTCCTGAACTATGTAGGGCCAAGGGAGAGGAGCTGCACACCAGTTTAGGATGGGATTCAGCTCAGCCAGATCCAGCTTCTAGCTGCTAAGCTTTGGATGTAAGCTAGTCATTTAGGGTCCTTTCTTTCTATCGGGAGGGATTATACCTCCAAAAGATTTGTTTCCTCTGAGGAGAGCATGCCCAGGTTGAGGTGTCTATCTTGCTTCACTGATGATTTGAACAGTTTCAGTGTCTAGCATACAGAAATCCCACTTTAGGTGATCAAAGTGGGATAAAATGGAGACATCTCTAATGCACGAGGTGAATCTTTTACTAAGTAGGCTTCATGTTAGGTGCTCATTTTGAGAGCATATTTCAGTTGCCCTAAGAATATTTTGTTTTCAGGGTTCTTTACATACTTTGCATTCACAGACATTTATTATGAAAGCAAATATTCCTTGTTGTAGATGATCAGTACAACTTCATCTGATTTTAGTGTTTCTATGAGACCTTCATCCCATCTCTTCATCAAGTAATTGCTATATGAATTTGAATTGTTTCTCTCTTGTACTATACTTCACCCAGCACTACAGAGCTACTGGGATCTTCAGGATAACTAAAGCTTTTGCAGTTTGTCTGCACTGTCACGTTGTTATAGACACTTGATTAGTGTTAGAGTCCTATAACTGCACATGTGTTTATTTAGATCTGGGTTCCTCACCAAAGTGAACTAAGTCTATCCCTAGTGAGAATAAAGAGAAATGATTGTGTGCTGGGTCCCAGTCTCTGCATCCAGTAAGGACTCTGTCTTAGAGTGCACATAATGAATAAATACAGAATTCAGAATTTAAATCATATATCATTCTTTTGGCTTCCTATCAGTCTAGCACTCACCTCAGAAAAAAACTAAACCAGACCAAAACCAAACTGCCAGCTTCTTAATGTATGCTGCAGAGGGCTGAGCAGAGCAGGAGCCCAAGCAGTCCTTCCGTTTGTGCAAGCTGGAGACCAGCTGAGAGATCCCTGGCTCTTTGGGTGAAAAAGGAGCTTTTCCTCCCAGGGCCAGGGAACTGCAGGCCTTTAAAAAGTCAGGACCTCATATAGCACCCTGTATCAATTGAGGAGGCAGTGAGAAATGCCAGACATTCCCAGAAACACATACCATGCAGTTAGCAAGGTGCCAAATTCTGCACCAGCTGTGTAAATTTCTGGGAAGACTTAAGAGAGTCACATACAGAGTGTGTTGCAGAAACTTCATACAGAGTGGCTGAACCAACGTTCTTTATCTCTAATGCTAGGTACTTACTTTTCTCCAGCTAAAATGTTGTGGCTATTTATTCAAATAATACATGTGCCATAAAATGATGATGATGATGATGGCTTGACTTCGCGAACGAAGATTTTTGGGAAGGGCTTTACCCACGCTTACTACAAGCGC
>JANHGB010010484.1:0-12283 GCA_026283785.1 Coracopsis vasa
GCATCTGCTCTCAATTCATTGTCTAGACTTCCTCAGGGTCCCTGCAGGAGGACAGGCAGCTCTCTCTGAAGATAAATGACTGGTAGATAAGGTAACTCTTTCCCCACAGATAACTTTTGCTCACTGTCAAGTGACTAATTTGGACCGAACATCCAACTTTCAGTCACTAACATTCAGGGAGATGAATCCCATCCCACATATCCAGATTTACAGATTTTCAAGGCCCAAGAGACCATTCAGACCAAAATTCTGAACTTCATAGCACTGACTGTTAATCTCAGCCAGTAAGTACTTCAGGTAGTCCCTTAATGTTCACATACCAGAAGACATTTCCAATTTAACCTTCAGAATTATAGGTACAAGGAATTTGCTGAAGCTGCATGTGCTGCTGCCAAAACAGAACCTCTTATCTAAACCATTAACTTATCATTAAACAAGAATGTATCTGCTGACATCCAAAAATGTAAATAATCTTTTTTTTCCATATTGAAGCAGATTACACATAAGCAATAAACATGTTCAGACTAATTTAAGGAATATATATGTACAAGCTTTTTGATTTTGTCTTCATTCATCCTCGCAGTAAAATCTGCATTTCATAGTTGGAGATACATTACTAAACTTTGTACAGCATTTTTTAATTTTAATAGTTGTATGTAAAACTAATAAGTTAAAATCTAAAGATGAATGCTTCATAGAGTGTATTTACTTACTGCTGGCACTATCTGAATGCTGAAGCTAGTTTGTAGAGGATGCAACAAGCAGTTACTCAGTGAGCTATTCTGGCTCACATTTCCCATCCATTCCTCCTCCTGGGTTCACATTCCCACCATTTATATTATGCCCTCTCTGGCACTCATCTGAAACCTCCATAAGACAGTTTAACAGACATAAAAATAATAAAGATATGTTCCATTTTTCTGAGTTAAACTGGCTTAGCAGAGGGTACAAGTCTGAACCAGTGTGAGGGAGAGTGGGTCTGTCTAGGCTGTGACAAGGGGGATCTAAGCCTTCCATTGCAGCTGCATTGCAGTTACAGTTATACACAGACTGTCATGGTTCTTCACTGTTTTATTTTGCTGTGCACTTTGGTCCAATTTAAAGGGTATTTCCTTAACAATATATTCCATTTTTTTTAATTTTATGTATTCTTCCAGGTTTTTTTTCTTCCACTGAGTAACACCATCCTCAGCTGTTTCAAAGATAATTCTGTTTTCGCATGGGAATTCGATACTCTTCACTGTAAATACCGTTTGCCATCTCCTATAGAAGGTTCTGCATTACTTTATAAGGCCTTTGCAGTTACCAGGTAAATTGCTATTTTTAATGTTCTAAAGGCAGAATACAAAAATTGTAGTTTTAAAACAGGTTTTCTTTCCTTTCTTGTAATGTTTTATGGAAGTATTGAGCTATATACTGTGATAAGCTTTTGAATTCTGCTGTGACTGATATTTTCAGCAAGGATCAATAGCAGCTTTTATTACAGTCCCATAGCAGTCAAAGCAAGCTGACTTTTAGTGACCACTGAAATAAAGTTTAAACTATCCTTTGCAAAAGCAAATTTTATTATTTAGGAGCTATTTTGTTCTTTCAGGAGAGTAGGACAGGAATAATGGCAGATGCAAAAGTGATTTGAGGGCATAGGAGAAAATGTACAATCTCTTTTTGGCTAATACGAACTTGAATTATAGTGTTCTGATGGAAACTTTATCTCATCGTGATCCAGAGATGGACGGATTTTTGTAGCTGGTGGAAAATCAAATCGGCTTCACTTATGGTGTTTAGAATCAAAGCAGTTGACAAGAATAATCCAAATGCCTCCAAAAGTACGAGCTGTCCGTCATCTGGAATTCCTCCCTGACAGTTTTGATGGGGGCTCCAACCAGGTCAGTTTATGTACAAAGCTTAACACTGGGATATTGGCTAGTTGATTCAATGCATATACTTTGAGGAGTTTTGGGGGATACTGGGGATATGGGCCCATACCATGCCAAAAGAAACTTCCTGTGCTAAATCTCCGCTCAGTTGCTCTTTTAACTTAATGGAATGTCATTGCTGAATTGGGCATTCCTCTTTATTTTACATTGACAATATTAATCGATGAATCCTTTTAACTTATAGGTCCTTGGAGTGTTAAGTCAAGATAATATTATGAGATTTATCAATATAGAAACATGCAAACTTCTTTTTGACATTGGGAGTAACGAAGAGGGAATTAGTACAGCAGCGATTAGCCCCAATGGGCGGTATATTGCAGCAGTAATGGAAAATGGTAGCCTGAATTTATACAATGTCCGAGCTTTGACTCAAGAAGTAAATAAGGTAGAGTGTTTTATATTTCTTAAAACAGCAGTAAATCCCATTAAAGTTGATACTTGTCTATATAACTTTTGTATCAGGAGTAGTTTGCAGATGTGTTGGAGTGCCATATTTAACACTACTAATAAAGAAAAAGTGGTTTGTAGAGTTTCCTTCATAGTTACTCAAGCCTGCCAAGTAACATGATGTTTTAAAGTGTATATATCACTGCGTTTCTGGTGTTGGGTGGAGGGGGAGATGGTATTTCTTTCTACAGCAATTTGTATGTACCACTTTATCTTTACAATGAAGTTTTGGGAGAGATGGAAACAGTATAATTATGCTGCTTCTGTTCCGTTTCCTATAGGAGGCATCTTGCAGCTGATGCTCTTTTAAACCACGGGCATGAATGGTACTTTTGTCACTATGATTTTGTTGTTCTTACTGTGTTACTGGATACCAGCATCCATCATTATGACACAATCATACTCCTAATCCTTCCTAAGTAACAAATGTTCTAAATACCAGTTCTTATTTTATTAAAGTAATTTATTAATGGGAGTCAGGTTTCTAAATCCAGAATTCCATGTATCTTTAATCACCATGCCTTTGAAGTAAACAGTAACCAGCTTTGGATAATGACGGAGTTGGAGCTGAGGAAGGATGTGTAAAGATGTCACACATGCATTCCATTTGCACTTCTGCTGCCGGTTTGACATGAACTGGGATATCCACTTACTTGCTTTCTCAATCTCCAACACTGAATTAATGCCTTGCTGACACTGGAGACTAATTAAAGTTTGTAAAGGGCTTTTGTATTCTTTTTAACTGGTGCTATAGAAATGCAAACTATATTAGTGATCTTGAGAAACACACTAAAAGTAAATAACCTGAAGAGGAGAGGATATGCATTTATAATACACTGAAATTATATTTCTTTGTTTGCTAAGCAGGGAAATAACATGATGTTTGTGTTGGTTTGGAAGCTCTGTAAACTCTTTCACAGTCTTTCTAGTTTAATACAGCAGGTTTATTCTCTGGCATACTTATTTAGGAGTATACAGACCGTATATATTTATTTATGGTATAAATGTGTCTCTTGTTATGGCCACCAAGGTCAAAAATATGGCATAACATAGTATAAACATCAAATTACAGTGATTTTAACGGACATATTTTAACAGAGATACTTTCACTCAATATTAGCCTCCACCACCCATCTTCAAAGTAGAAGACTGGTCCAAGTGCACATCAGAGGCAAATAAATTGACAATGAGAGAGACTTCAGGGAGGTTGAAGAGGCCTTGCAAATCCAAAGGAAGCAAAATTCAAACCAGATTGATGAAACTGAAAGTGAACACATCACTTGAAAATAAAGAGGTAGGAAGAAGCTGTGGATATTTTGCTCTCCAGTCTGCAGTATTTAAAATTCATTGTAAAAAAAGTATGTAGTTTCTTACTTTAAAGAGTAAGTTCAGGCACTTACTCGCTTGGATGTTTGGGTGGAGAGGGAATCAAGGGAGTTTTTAGTACCTTTTATTCTCTCTGTTTAGCCCATACTCCTGTATTATAGGACACAGGTAGAGCTGCCTCCAGTCAGCGTGTGCTGCCTCTGAAGTTGTTCAAGCAACTTGTGACATATTTGGATATTTGCTAGATCAGATCTGCTGCACTGCTAGTGAACTGGCACCTTCTAAAATGGCTGCCTAGAAGTAATTTCATTTTTTATTAATTGTTTAGAAGATGCATTTCTGTTACATTTATTTCCCTTCTGTCATCACTGTGCTATCTTCTCTTTATCTTCCATCTCGTGTAGATATATTCTCATGTAAATACGCATATATATACACACATATCTGTATCTATATATATCCACCTGTAACACTCATTGCAATATGATCTATTCTTTTTGTCAATATTCCTTATGGTTTGGCTATATCCATTATTTAGTAATGTATAGCTTAGTCACTTGGGTCTAACGTGCTTCTGACTGAAATCAGTGGTAGCTGTTCTTCGAGTTCAGTAGTAGGTGAATGATCTTAATTATCTTTTTTGTTGTTAAAATACCTAGGGTTATGTAATAGATGCGTTATTCTATGATTCTGTGTTAGGAACTTCACTGTTTAACTACTGTCATGGATTAGAGTGTGAACAAAGATATTACGTGATAGAAATCCTTACATTTATTGTTGATCCCCTATGTTGTAGAACGAATTGCCAGGCGGATTAAACAAGAAACGTCTGCGGGCCTTATTGAAAGGATTTGGAGAATATCCAGCAAAGTACAGGTATTTCTGTGTGCATGTTCATGCTTGCACAAGACAAAAGTGCTTGTGTTTACTGGCGTATGAAAGAGAAGTTGCTTGACTAAGTGTGCATTTTAATTGCAGGATGTTTGTTTGGCGTTCCTTATTACAACTTCCTGAAAACCACTTGGCATTCAGTAGCCTAATAGATAAGGGTACCCACAGTGCATTTGTGAATATTCAGAATGAGTATCCCATCAAAAATAGGAAACTTCTGAGAGTTTTACAGAGGTAAAATACATATTTAGATTTACTTAAATATGGATTTTTGTTATCATGTAGTGATCTGAAATGTATCCAATAGCTGGAATCAGCTGTAAGGAAAATTCTGGAATGAACTAGTAGTGTGCTTACGCAATTTTGTTTTTGTAACTCATACAATTCTGCATCTACCTTGTCATTTACACAGTCTTTCTATGTTGTGGTTCTAAAATGCATATTATATTTTTGTTTGGTTTTGGATCAATGTTTTCTACATCTTTCTTTGCTTTTGCCTACAGGACCTTATCAGCTCTAGCTCACTGGTCTGCTATCTTTGCTGAGACACCTTATATTCCTTTGCTAGCATTCCCGTTTGTAAAATTATTCCAGAACAACCAGCTGATCTGCTTTGAAGTTGTTGCTACAGTAGTAGGTAAGCAGTGATTTTAAAAACTCAACTATGCTGCAACATGTTTAAGCTTTCCCATGCAAAAGAGCTTCTCCTGATGAAATGAATGAGGTATTTCTTAAGAGGTTACCAGGCTCTCTTCTGAAGGTGTTGCCAGGAATTAATATGTAGCAACTCTATGCTTAAAACAAAACCCTGCTTATAAATAAATCAAAACATTAGGCTTCTTTTTGCAATATTTCTAGCAAAAAGTTAGCAGTATTTGTAAAGTCTGATCAGCAAAACCAAATGCATCCAGTATAATTATAATAACTGCAATCTCTAAGATGTGGGAAAAGTCGTTGCACCCACCTCACCCACTCCCAGTCAAAAGGGAATGATCTCAGTTAAGGTTTTACTGTGTTTAGTTGTCCTAAGCATGTGGTAACTCCAAATTAGACATTTGGCTGAAAGCTGTCTATGGCTGTGTTCTGAAGAAACATTCTAAATTAAAGTGCTTTGCACTTAAATTAGTTGTTGCAGCTGCTGCTAAGTCTACAGAAGATATGTGCTGCCAAGCATACATACCCACTTTGCAAACACATGCTGTTAGTAAGTATCCAAGTTTACTGAAATTATTCTTAGTATGTTAAAAATTACTTGATCCAGGCTGTAGTTTCATGAGACACAAATACCAGTGTAAGTATTCCCATCTGCCTCCAACCACTTCATCCCAAAGCACACAGACTTCTTTTAGTTTTATTTTTGAGCCAGATTAGTTCCTCAGTCTGGTTCGCAGTGAACTGACATAAACACTCATGCTAATGCAGCTGGAGGAGCAGTGTACTGTGAGCATGGTTTAGGAGTAAATGCAAGGAAAGAGGAGAGAGGGGAGTAAATTAAGTAGGTTTTGCTGCCTAAAACCACCTCTTAAATTCGTAGCTTTTATAACTAAACTTTAAGGTTGTCAAGAGTATTGCACTGGATTACAGTGGATTGTGTTGGGCTTTGTATTCTCTTTCAGTTAATTTTTGTCAACACTGGTTTGAGTATTTTCCCAATCCTCCAGTTAATGTCCTTGGTATGATGGAAAATATTTTGGCACATCATGACAAAGAACTACTTCATCATTTAATAAAATACAGTGTGACTTCTCAGGTAATATTCTAACCAACTTTTGTATATGAAATAGACTGCAGTGAATGATAGTGAACTAGTCTTTGATTTTGACATAGTTCTTTTTGAGGGAGTTCTCATTAAATAACATATATTATTATATAGGATTATATAGGAGTGTGGAGAGTATATCATTGCTTTCCTGCAGCTTTTCATTTTCCATGATCATAAATCTCATACATGCTATCAGAAGTTATTTGCTTTTGAGTTCACATCGCTTGAAAATCTCTTCATCAAATTATAACTGTATTTTTTTAAGTGGACAGTGATGAACTGATTTTGTAATTCTTATTTATCATTAGGGATTATTTTAGCTTCACAAATCTAAACAGAAGATTTAGACATCCAGTGAAATAAAAAAATTACTTGTAACCTACCCATGTTAATTTTGAATGGTTTTAGTGGGTGATATAACTTATCTTCAAATATTCTAAATTAATTCCTGTTTCTGTAATAAATTGATAGATTCTTGGTATAAGGCAAGAAAAATTCATGTTACTTCTTTAAATGGAATGGCAAAAATGTACTAATGGATTATTTTGTCAATTTTCCCAAATAATTCAGGTTTATGCTTGGCCTCTTCTAGAAACGCTGTTCTCTGAGGTTCTTACAAGAGAAGAATGGCTGAAAGTCTTTGACAATATCTTCTCCAACCATCCTTCATACTTTCTAATGATTGTCGTTGCCTATATCATATGTTCCAGAGCTCCCTTGCTCCACTGTAACCAAACAGCAGATTTTGAGGTAAAAATCTTCTTCCTATTTAAGTCAGTCATGTGGAAGTGTATCTACAGAGACATGTGTAACTTCATTGTTATGGAGGTTAGAAGGTGTCCTGGGTTCAGCTGTAACCACAACAGAAGGACATTAATGTATTATAAAGTGTTTCTGAACAACGTCATCTGGTACCCGACAAATATACAATAATTGAGTAAAATATTGAGCAATTTCCTGCAGTTTCATGCAACAAGATATTTAAAAGCTTTCATAAGCTTTCTAATGGCACTAAAAGCCATTTTGTAAACATCAGTAGTTCATCAACAACAAAATAATTCTGCCTTGTCTTGGGGATCTGCTGGGATTCTGCCCATGGGAGACCAGGCACTGTCATTCTGTCATGTTGTTTCATTATTTTGCCATATTTGCAAAATTAAGCAATATTATTTGACATTCTCTGAAGCTAAGTGAAAATATTTCCTTATATGTTTAGCCTTACATGAGAGGAGGAGGGGTTTTCATATGAAACATCTCTGTAGGCAAACAAAAGGTTCCACCTTGAAACTGTGCTTGTGAGCAGTCAGTTTGACAGACATCAAACATACAACATTATTGCTATGTTAAAGATTTTCTGAGTGAATTAAGGTCATCGACAGGAAGAGAAGTCCTGCAAGAAGAGGAACTTTGAAGCTTTATATTTGAGCACTAAAAGTTGAGGAAGGTTTATTCAGTGGTAGGAGAGTCTGGGCAGGCAGTTGAACACTCTAAATTCACACTTAGCTTTCTAGATCCCATAGGCAACTCCCATTTGAAGAGAAGGTAAAGAACCAGAGCATATTTTTACAACTTGAAGAGGTTTGGGTCAAGTCATTTTAACCAGGGATACTTTACTAAGTAGTAGGGGTAACTCAATAAACCCTTTTAAATCAACTTTTGAAATACAGAACTTGCTAATTTACCTAATTATTCCCATATAGACATATTAAGAATTTGCTTAATCTTTTGTAGAATGTAAATGCAAGCATGTCTCTTACAGTATTTCTTTCATCATCGTAACAACCTGGACATTAATGTTGTGATTAAGGAAGCTTACCATCTTATGGAGGCTACACCACTAGATATCCATCCACAACGTATGCTTGATGACTTCATACCACTTACAAAAGGACAGTACCCTGTATTTAATAAATATCCAAAGTACATTGTGGATTATCAAACTCGGGAACGGGAAAGGATCAGACAGGATGAAATTGAATACTTACGAGAGAGGTATTAATGGGAAGGTTGAAGACAGTATCGGACTGGGAGGGACAAGTGGACACAATTGCCTTTTTCTGTTGTAATGTGTATGCTTGAGAAGAGAGACAATTAAGAAAATTCAGGAAGATGACTTTAAATAGCTGTTAAAGGTTAAGAACTGTTTGATTTGACACATTTTTAAGTTAAATTGGCAGTCTTCTTAAACAAAAACTATTTGTTAATTCACAGAAAATATTGGCCCACAAGTCTTCAAACTTTGAAGCTTGTAAGTCAGAGCCCAAACCGCTATTCACCTTGTAATGTCCAACTTTGTGAAGGCCCTTGAGTTTTTAGCTTGCTATTGAAATCAGTGGGTACCATGATGCCAAAGCACCTTTAGAAAATAGTTTTTGTTACGAATGTGAGGAAGAAAATATCTGCAGTTATCTGAAATGCTCTGTTGTCTCTAACAGTCAGTATTGTAACTCTTTCTCATGTACTTTATCAGTACATAAAAAGGATGCTATACCCCTTCATGACATCTCATTTCAGCAATTCTTTGCTAGTACAGTCATCAAATTCTAAATAATCAAGTAAGTTCTTGATGCTTGGCTTGAATTATTAATGTTATCTTCCATTTAGACAATTAGCACATGAATTAGAAGTTAAAGCACAGGAACATAAAGCAGAAGATGAAGCCTGGTACCGAAAGCAGGAGATACTTCGAGAAGCTGAAGAACAGAGGCGAAAAATTCTACTGGAAGAAGAAGAGAAACTGGCAGAACAGAGGCAGAGGTATTATAAGAAGTACTAGGGCCCTGGCTACTGTACCCTGTTATTACATTTTTAGCCATGAGTAAAGAAGAAATAACCACTAATTTGTATAAATTGTAATGTGGGAAAACAGTGTGGTCTGGTGGGTCAGATTTTGGTGTGGGAATGAAGTGATCTGGGTTGTATTACTGCACTGCCTGAGGGAATACACCAGATTAGAGGCCAAGTCACTTCATAGTTTTGTCTTGGCTCGCAGCCTTTTGCCAGTCTCTTTGGATTGTGAATGCTCATAAACTGTCAATTGCTGTGTGTTTGCATACTGAGACTTAAGCCTCATACTGTGGGCAGACTCACATTGCAAATATAGGAGTCCCTTACAGTTTCAGTGATTGTACACGTCCTTGTGTTTCTAGTGGAATTAGAAAGAACACTGCTTTATGTGTCAGTTGCTGAGTAAAGAGTTGTTATAGTACTGAAGCTGAACTGTTAGGTTGTATATTTTGCAGTTGTAAAGGTTTAAGGAAATTTCAACATCTCTATAGATTTTTAGATCAACTGCACATAATCACAGAATCACTTAGATTGGAAAAGACCTTTCAAGATCATCGAGTCCAACCATTAACATAACGCTACCAACTCTACCACTAAACCATGTCCATAAGTGCTACATCTACAAATGCTTCTCTTAAACCTCTGTAACCTACAGAGTAAGTTGTAAAAGGCAGTGAGCCTTTCTTGCAAACTAATGCTTGAGTTTATAGTTGTGCTCATTGAAAAAGTTTGATATTTTCCAAGTAAAGTTATGACTAATTTTGTGCAGAAAGAGATACCAGGGCACTGGTAATTATTCTAAGGAATTGTTTCTAGTTCTAGATGGTTGAAGTAGTAAACTAGTGCTTATTAAAGTAGAACAAAAGTAGGGCACAGATCTTAAAGCTTATTAGGTACATTGCTATTAGAGGATATCTGTGTCTGTGAATTTAATTTTGTCTTGTAAATGGAAACTGGACAGCTTACAAGAAAGAAAGGAACTGTCCTAAGCCTTCTAAGTTAGAGATTAGCTCATAGTAACTAATGGATATCTGCAATGCAAGTTTGGGCTCTGTGGTACTGACCTTTTATATATACAAGTTCTCTTATTTCTGTTTGTTACTGCTTTGAAGACTAGCTGCTGTGAAACGAGAACTGAAAGTAAAGGAACTACAACTTCTAGATGCTTCAAGAAGGCGTTTTCTGAAATACCAGCAAGACCAGCATGAAATGGAACTGAACCGTCTTAATGATGAAATCATAAGAAAAGCTGAGTATTGCTCAAGCAATCATTTTCTTGAAGGTTTATTAGTTAAAATAAGCAAGGAAAAAATGCATAACTAAAATGTCAGTTGATGTGCTGTGATTTGTGAGCCCAGAGGTGTATTTAGCATCAAATGGACTGCTTTAAGTGGTAAACGCGTAATTTAACAGTTTTATTTGGCACTTAACTATGTTCCACTGGCTTGCTTTAACTGGCGAAATTCCTGGGAAAAGCCAGATTCATCTGTATATTGGCAGTGATGAAAAACGTAACAAGATCCTTAAAGGACTAGTGAATTCTCAGCTGCCTGTGGGCTGTATGTCCAGGTTGCAGATTAACTCTGCCATTGATGGTGAGACTCCGCAGCAGCCTCTAGCCAGGCCTGGCTCTGTTCCCATGTTACTAGCTCAGACATCATGGCATGCAGATGCTGAGAATGGAAGTTTAACCTCATGGACATGAATTGAGTCTTTGCAGAGCCATTCCTTGTGTCTCAGCACCACGCTTTGCAGAGCACACTGCAGCTGTGTGCTTGTTTCTGCAGTGAGGGCACGACAGGATTCATTAGCTCCAACTCAGCACAGGTTTTGCCAGGTGCAGAGTGGCCACTTCCCTCTCTTGTGTACTGTCCTCCACAGCATTCTGGGCTCAGAGACGCCTTATTCGATTTGGAGCTGCATCTGGCAGGTTATTAGCACTAGATCAAGCCCGATACTTCCGTAACATGCCTGTCTGGATGCAGAACTATTCTGTGCCTCTTCCCCATCTTGCCCTGTGCTCTTGATATGCAACATATTCCATTACATATTCATGATATGACAGAAAGTGAACTAGAACATAGAAGTAAGGTGTGGCTTGGGATTTTGGACATTCTCCCTGATACTGTTTTTTAAGGGAGAAGAATTTCTCCTTTAGTGTATTTTCATGTGTTTCTCTTCTCAAGGCATCCATGAGAGAGCAGGAAACAGCTGCTACTGTTCAAGATGTAGAAGAACGATGGATGGAACTTGAATCACAAAGACAGCTTTTTGAGCAGGTAATTATTAGGGAACCTTACAGATGTTTATATCTTATGGTTCTTCCTTTACATTTCTCAGATTCAGTTGTATTCATTCAGCCAGATTTTGTGAAGAGAAAGGGGACCTTTCCTCCAGTTTCTAATACCTTTTTTAGAAGAAACCTTCTGATAAAAGCATTGGTAGAACTCACTGTTACCTGTTTTTCTGAGACAAAATGCCCATATCCTCCCTATTTTATTCTTGTCTTGTGCACAGGTACCACATGGTTGTTGCAGGGTTTAGCTGTGTGTTCAGCTGGTTGAGAGAAGCAAGGAACACGTAAATAAGAATTAAGTCTAGAACAATATGTTCCTCATCCCAGAAACTCCCACATTTTCATCTGTGATATCCAGATAGTCTACATTTTCTGGAGAGAACAGGATAGCAGATTAATGTAGTTGATGAAAAAATGTCTGATTGACAACATTAAGCAAAAAGGAAAGGATGGTTTATGAGGAATGTGCAGTTCCTTTCTCAAACGACTGACTTATAATTCAGAAATATAGCTACTGAGTAGTAAAGGGTTTTAATCAATAATACTGTTTAAATATAGTTACTAATTATAAATAATTAATAAATAATTATTATAAATTACTAAAAAGCATGGCTGCCAATGGAAGGCCTTAGTAATGTCTGTTTTGGTTTGAAACAGTAAGTTTAGTGTTTCAAAATCACATTTACATGTGCCCCTCTCACGTATGTACAGATCCAATAGAATGCAGGCAGATATCCAGATAGCTAACCTGTATTCTGAATCATAGAATCATAGAATAGTTAGGGTTGGAAAGGACCTTAAGATCATCTAGTTCCCACCCCCCTGCCATGGGCAGGG
>JANHGB010010485.1:463-15573 GCA_026283785.1 Coracopsis vasa
AATCTGATTCCTTCTTTTAGATTTTTTTTTAACTGTGTTCAAATAGTTAATGATTTGTTTGGCCTTGGTTACCTTACATTATAAGCGGGGAATTACGGAGGCTTTGAAAGTCCCTCGTCTGTTTCAGTTGTGTATTTGTGAATGGTAACTCCAAGACTTGGTTCTTAATGGCAGAAATTGCAAACTGATTGCTCTGGGTAGCTGGCACTGGAAGCGCGGGTCAAAGCTGAGCCCTGCGTGATTCATAACCGAGGTGTTATAAGAACCTGTCCTTTGTGAAATGCCACAGTCCTTAAAAGCAGGAGACTCCTGAGGCATCCTCAGAGCCAGTCTCTCCCCAGTGGATTTTGGAGAAGTCCAGCACAGCAGTCCTTTTTGGGGGGGCAGGACTGGCACCTGAGTGCTAACTAATCCCTGCATGAAGTTGTCTTCTTCAGCAGAGCAGTAAACCTGGAGATGGTGTACTTGAAATCAAAGCTGTGAAGATGTCCCATGCTCTACCTGCTGTGAGGTGCAGTACCACCTGGGAAGACAGTGTTATTTATTAACCCAAGTTTATTTTGTCATGTGCAGTGAAAGCAGCGGCGCTGATTTAACTGATGAGATAAGATGTTCTGGTGTATAGATGGGGAAATGTCATTTTTAGGCAGAATGATGGTGCTTCCCTTATGCTGGATTGCTGCTCCGTAATCCCTAGCTCTGGAAATGGGTGTTTGCCTTAAAGAGACAGCTAGCTTTTCATGGTTTTGATACGGAGCTTTTACACTCCTTGTAGGTTCTTTGAAGCAGCAGATAATGCCAGGAGTATGCAATGTGAACCCCTTGTACTGAGCAGACTCCAGTGTGTGCTGTTTGGGTTGTCATTTTGTGTCATTTTTGTAAACTTCATATGCTGCAATGCCTCACCATAGTTATCCAGTCAGAAAAACACATTTGGGTTTGGGGTTTTCTAGATGTTGTATATTTAAAAAGGTAATTTTCCTGTAATGTGTTAATCAGAGTGAAGCAGTGTGTCAGTGATGCACCGTGGAGGAATAGAGCACCCTGTGCACTGATGCACCACAACAACAGCACTCGGGGCTCTCTGGCTAATGAAGTTCTGACAGGCAGCAAGCACGAGTGAGGAGAGGAGGCTCAGGAGTGGAGCCAAAAGTGGAAGTTTGTGTGGAAGGGAGGCATTCTATCTCTTGGGCTAAACATGTTTGCTACTGAATCTCTAGATTTTTTGTGGAAGATGTATTAGGACAAATGCAAATGGCTTTAGGAGTGGTTGCTTGCTGCTCATTTATTCTATTCATTCAGAGCTGTGGATTAGTTACTTGATCTAGAGGAAAAAGTAAAATTGGTTTGAGATGTTTTGATAAGCTGCAAACTTCAGTGAAATTTGGCAGTCAGGTATGTGATGGCTCCTGTGCTTTAGCCATTCAGAGTATGTCTGTGTTAAATTATTTTGCTGGTTTAAGACACACTCAAAAATAGCTCAGGGTTAAAGATTAAAATTAGCAAATGAGTGGTTCGTAATTAAAGTCTCATGGTGTTGGGAGCAGCATTACATTTCAGAGATACTGATGTTGAATCCAACTTCTGCTCGTTAGTAGTGTCAAAAATTGGTAGCTCAATAGAGCTACCAATCTAATAGATATTTAGATTTATTTAATTTGGAGCTCAGGCTTGTCTATGCACAGAAGTTGCATTGGTTTGCCCTAAATTATTCAACCTCCCAAGATTCACATGTAATAATAAAAAGGTTTTACTGCCAGCATAGCTCAATCTTTCAGGACTAGGGGAATAAGCTGTGTGCCTATACCAGAACAACTGAATGCAGGCTTGTTCTGGAACAGTTACAGATTCTAGTGGCTTTAACCAAAATAGTAAAACCTATAAAAACCAAAATAGCCCAGACCAGCCTTTGCTGGTATACCTAAAATGGTACACCATTGTGTCACTTCAGTTCCAAATATCTGTTAACGAAATCAGGCAGGTGCAAAAACTGCATTTATTTGTTTCAGCGTGGATGACACCATTCTTCTTTGACATCACTTTGTTCACCTAAGGCCAGGCTTTTCTTGGTGTGCCACACATCATCTTGTGCCCATTGGCACAGCCACAGCCGGTGGGGCTCACCTGCCTGCAGCCGTGCCATGTCTGTCCTGTTCTGCTGTCCAGGCTAGGCTATCTCCCTTCTTTTCCTTACTTCTCTGCTACTTTTGGTGCACAAAGGGTTGTGCAAATTCTTGCCCTGTGGCCTGTATGCTGAACAGTTCCCCTGGACAGAAGCCCTGCAAAACCCTGTTTATTATTTCTCTAGTCTCACTTGAGCCCAGGTTTTAGGTGAGTTTGAGGTAGTGGTGGGGCCTCAACAAGGGCTCTGTGCACAGCTGGGCTTGCTGGCTGCACATCTGCCCGGCCTCAGAATCACCAGATTCAGTCAAACTGCAAAGGTGTGTACAATGAGGGACTTTGACCTACTTCATATTCCATTATTGGCTTTGGCCTTGTCTACATGGGGAGATTATACCAATTTAGTTTAAGTCTGTTTTTAAAGTGATTTGATTAACCTGATGTGACCTCATGTAAAGACATTCTTATTTTGGTTCAAATGAACTTATTTGGGTTCAACCAAAACCTGCACTTAGTCAATGTACACAGAACTGAAATTAGACGTACCTAAACTGAAAGGAGAACTGATGTCTTTAAATAATGACACAACTTTCCCATGAAAGCAGAACCTTCTGTAGAATCTGGAACAGAGTGTAATTACTAACAAACCTGCAGAAGACTGAAAGCTATTCATAGCAAAGTTAAAAAAAAAACCAAAAAAAACTAGTAAAACAAGCAAAACATAAATATCCTAGGAAGACAAATGAGAAGTGCCAGTAATCCCAGTCCTGGAATACTGAAAGCAGTGGCACAAGGCTTGCAGGGATTGCAGAAGGCTCTCCCAAGGCTCTTCAGCTGCAGAAGAGGGAAGCATTTGTGTCCTGTACGTGGAGTCCCAGTACAGTCAAAAAAATATAGAGGCAATGCAGGGAACTATAGGCCCTGCTGGTTTGAATGCAGTAGTACAGAGTGTCTCATGATGTATTTCGTAAGGAAGAATAATTAGACATGGAAATAATGAGGAAGCAGGCTAAATTGCAAGAAGATTTTTATCAAAGATGGATTGTGCTAGACTAATCTACCATCTTTTTTGTATAGCAGATTATTTAGGTGGGGTAGGGCAGGAATGTAATTTATCTAAAGCCAAGCATTTGATACTATGCACACAGGACATTATTGCTTAAAATAAAGACGGTGATTCAATACAAGAATTGAAAGGTGCAAAAGGAGCTGGCTAAGGAAAAGGTGTAACAGTGGCATGTAAATAAAATTGTCTGAATGGAGAGAGGTATTCAAAAAAAGTCATTGGGATGGAAACAGATTGGTGCTGTTACTCCGTTGGGACCAGGCTCTGCTGAATGGAGCCACTCTGACCTGTGGGTAGGGTCTGGGTGTGTGCCCAAAAGCTATGCAGAGTGACACAAAGGTGGGAGGTATTGTCAGTAAGGAGGAGGATCAGATATCATACAAAAGGAATTTAGATGACTTTGTTGATCAGAGCGATAGAAATAAAATGACATTTAATAGTGCTGAGTGCAAAGTCATGCAAAGTTTTAATTGTGGAGACCAGTAACAAGAACTTCCAGTGTGAAACAGGAGCTCATCAACTGTCCATGACAGAAGGGAAAGATGTGGATGCACTGGCTGGTCAGGAGATACCTGCAAGCAAGCAGTGAGATACAGCTGTGAAGGAGACCAGTGACATCCTTGGATGTCAAAAGAAAACAATATGACAGATTCAGAGAAGTGTGGTATTATCATTGTACAAATCATCATAGAGAGTGTTGGCGCAAGGGCTTTCTGTTGCTCATGGAGTAGCCCATTGGCATGTTGCATAGCTGTGGACATTCCAGTCAAGAAAATGTTAAAATTACAGCAGTAGGAGGGCTAAGTTGTGGTTATACAAATGGACCTTCTATTGTATGAAGTGAGGTTAAACAGCTTAATTTGTTTAGCTCTGGACAGATGAATAAATGAAAGAACAGGTTACGGTAGGTGTTTTTACACACAGTCAGGACTAAACAGCAAGAAGACGGAAAAACTAAGTCAAAAGATAGCATCTGCACAAAATCAAATTGTCTAAAAGTCAGCCATGAATAAATTTGGATGGGAAATTAGAAGAAAGCTTCTAGGTACCTAAGGATTGGAGTTGTGTAATAGTCTTTCAATTAGGATAGTTTTGAGATAGATCTTGATAATCTCATGAAAGAGATTGTACAATTAAATTAGAGTTCCTGCAGATAGGAAATTAAGTTTGCAGAGTTAGTCCTTTGGTCTCCAGTACAGTCATATTTTTAATGTAAGGTTGAAAGCAGAGCGGACCTGGTTTTGTTTGCACTATTAACCCCATGCATCAAGGCTTCTGTTGTTTTCTTGGGAACCAAAGCAAGAATGAGTTTTCCCTGTTGCTGCAAATTTGGATCTCTTTTTCTTCAGTCTTTGCCTTCCTCTCAAGCACTGGACATCGGAAGTGTGCTCTGCAGAGACTCCTTGTAGCATTAGATGGGCACAGCTGCCTGCAGTTTTTTTCTGGTATGCTCCCTGGTTTAACCTGTTAGTCAGATCTGGGGCCAGAGACACGTTTTTCCTTCAGGTTGTGTTGCCAGTAATCATACTGCACTTCATGGTAGTGTTGTTTCATGAACTTTGTGTGGATACAAGGATGCGCAGTACTAACAGTGTTTTTCACCTGCCCTTTTCTGTGTCACAAAGCAGTTTAGTCTTTCGTGCTTCTGATGTGTATCATCAGTTTGTTGTACAATGTGAGAACACATTCTGGGGTTCCTGGTGCATCTCAACAGGTTGAAGAGATGTCACGAAGCAATAGCATCATTAATAGTGTCATTTTGCGAGACTGGAGTGTTGGGGTTGGTGTTCCCTTCCGACCTGATACAAGTTGCAAAGCTGGACTTAAAATCAGCTCTGCTGAAGTGCTGTTCAGGGCAAATTGTGCAGGATAACCTCTAGAAGAAAGAAGTGAGTGCTGACCATTAGGTAACTTTTAGTAACTTTTAGTGATTAGTAACTCTAAAACCACGGTTTTGTTATAGGAAAGTTGAATGTATAATATGCATCTTATTGCAAGAAAGAGATAAGGAAAAAGAAATGACAGAAAGCAAGGAGGCAGGCAAAAAGGAAAACAGCTTGAGTTAGCCTGAAGCAGAGATCACATGCCTGCTAAGCTGCCTGTACAGAGAAACTGAAATATGGAAAAGTGACAGTGCAGATGAGAATTACATTGAGATGGTAGTGAGGAACCGTGTTAACCAAACTCCATGGAGCTGTTGAAACACATCGAATCATGAGACTGCAACTTGTATTCTTAGGCAAACACAATTGTATAATTGATTAATTTGCTGTCATTTCTTTAGTGCGTAACATGCATAGCACTGCAGTAACCAGGAGGCTCGCTAAACATTACAGAGAACACTGTAAAGTATATCTTTGCTTAGGAGGGAGGGAGGGAGTCAGAGCAAGGCCTTGGAGCAATAACTCTGGAGGACTGTACATGCACTAACACATGAGCAGTTGGAAGTGGCCTCCTGTTGCTGGTGGTTGATGAGATAGGATGGTTTGCTGGTGAGGTACATCACTGGATATGTTTGAAGAGGTGCCAGTGCCTGATAACTGCCTTGAACACTAGTGCTGCCTGAGCTTTGTGGAGCACATGGCATGGGGACAGCTATGCCATCCTCCCGCTGGGTCCCTAACAGCCGGGGATCCTGAGCAGGCAGGGAGAGCAAAGGGCTTAGTGTTTCCTGTGCCACTGCTTACATGGCATGGAGGGCTGTGCCACCCTGCACATCACCTTCCATCAGCTTCTGTGACCTCAGTTCTGCAGGGCTGCTTCTCAGAGACTTGTTGCATGGAACAGAAACAAGTGGAATTTCACACTGAGTATCCTGGGCTTGGCTGATAGCTGTGTTGTACCTGCAGTTGGCACCTGCACTGTGCCCTGGCTTTGGGCAGGGATTTAAGCAAACTCCTCTGTTCCCAAAGGTGCTGTCATGGCTCAGCAAATATGAACACTGGATTTCTGTCCCCTACAATTAGTGTTCCCTCTCACCTATAGTTAATCTACTTATCAGTGTGAGGTGCTTTGTTGAATGCCAGCTATAGGCAGATTGATTAATTGATTGACTAATAGATAAACACAAAGATATTTGTAGGTGTGTTTACTCTTGTTTACAAACTGCCCAAGCTTAGGCAAGATTTCTGAGTATGTAGCAATGGCAGGAATCATATCCATAAAAATGCTAATCTCTCTTGCTTCATCTGTTCAGCCCACAAACACACGCATACACACATGCTTAAATTAAATTAATAAGGTTTGCTTGTTCTCTTCTGGGCTCAGCCTACTTTAATGTTGTTTTAACTCCCAGCGCAGTGTGGCATGTTGCTTCAGGACAGTAAAGTTTTGACCATAAGCAACATATCAAGTAAACCATTTTTTTGGTAAATAAATGAACAATAGATGAGGTGGCAATAGCTCCCATTGCCATTAATTATTTTGCATAGACATGACATCATGATAGGAAGGTTTCAAGCAATGCAGAGGCTTTATCTGAAGGGGATGAGATGAAGCCGGGGCCCTGATGAAGGCAAAGGTTCAACTTCCATTGTCTTCTGCACAGCAAGGACCTCTCACTGCCAAACAGAAGAGCCAGGCAGAAAAATAAATGTCCCTGGGAGTCATCCCTTGGGTTTAGGCTGCTTAAGGCTCTACTGCACAAACTGCAAACATGTTTTTATGTACAGAGGAGGATGCTGTGTGTTTGGTCCACTGTTGGATTGTCCCAGCAAACGCAGCAATTAGAGAGGCTGTAATAGCTGGGGAGGGTTACACCCCTTGCTGAGGAAGTTTGGCTGTAAACCTGTTTGTCCTGTCTCTGAGTGAAATGTACGCTGGCACGATTTACAGTGAATTGGAAATATTCATTCTGATCAAACTGTTTCCAATCAAATTCTAGTAAGTGATGTATTAAGTGTGTGTTGGGTCATGTGTGTTAAAAAGGCAGGACTTTGGTTGACTCCTGATATACTGATATATTTACTAAAGATGAATATCAACAGTTTGCTTTTACTGTCAAGTAGGATAATTTGAACGGCTTCATTTTGGGGCAGGCTTTTAACGGAAGGGGCGCAGTAGGAAGTATTAATAAAACAAACTCTTTGTGCTAATCTCAACACCTACATTTTCTATGTAATCTTGCTTATTGCAGAGGGCTGAGCCTTGCCATTAGCAAAGACAATGTGTCAACACAGAAAAAGTGAGTTACTTTATTTTCTTTCAGTACTGAGCACTGGGGTTAGCCTCCCATATGGCAGCGATGATGTGGAGCTGTGTGATTGCAGAGGGAGTATACACACTGTCCCTTGGGTGCCAGCCCTGGGATGGACAACTCTCATTGCTGATTCTGCTGGAGCATGGACTTCTGTGAAGCTAAATTACTTTCTTATCTGGGGTATCTTCACATCTCTTGAGACTTGGCTCTTCAACTCTAAGACCTGCTGTCTATGTTTCACCAGGCCTGGAGCAGAAGTTCGATATTTGGGGAAGTTTGCACAATTTGGGAATCCTTGCTGAAAATTTTGTTATGTGGGGAAATTGTCTCCAATTCAATTTTGCTACTTTCTGGAAATAATTCAGAGTTCAGAAGGAGAGAGTCCCAGAAGAAGGTTGTTAGAGTAGGAGGGTGTCTATGATATATATACTAGGACTGTTCTGCAGTAGTCCTGATATACTGTCTGGGAAAGGCAAAGATTCATTGTCTACAATCAGAGAAGAATAAATACGGTGGACTAAAATTGTCACTAAAGCATTTGGAAACAAGAAATGGGGCTGAACCAGGACTTTGTTTTATCCAAGGCACATATTTCAGATCTGGAGCTGAATTCCTCATCTTGGATATATTCATAGTTAGAAAGGCAGCTAGTAGAGCTATCAAGATCTAAAGTGTTAAACTGGTTAGTTTGTTGGTAATAGGCTGTTGTGACTAGAGCAGAATATCTGTTTTCGCCTGAGGGATGGAAAAAAAGACTAGTGCAAAGAAGAACAACTTCTGTGTTTTGATTTTTTTGGAAGTAAAGCATATGAATATTAATAAGTGATCCAGCTGGAATAGCATCTTTCTTTAAAATTGTCCTTAGAGATAGTGTATTACATTAACATGGGTTTGATTGCATGGAAAGTAAAATCTTATAAATATAAATCATCATCTTATTTCAAAAGCTGCAGTGCTATGAGGAAACTATTCTGGGATTTTCTAACATAGTCCAGTTTGAATTGTTTGAATAAGAAGAGATATCAGTGAATAAATCAGATAATGAGCTGCTTTACATAGAAGGCATAATGCCTGTTTATGATGTATAGACGTCCTACGAGAGATAAATTGTCAGTTTAATCTTCTTTGGATTGTGTTTGAAATCTACTTTCATGAGGCATTCCTGACTGTTCCAGAGATTACTGTTCAGACACTTACGTAGACTTTGTTTATATTTAATATACAGCTCTACAAGGTCCTTAGCAGTCAAATGTTCATTTTCTTCAGTTGTTTTCATTTGGTTCCTTGACTTTGGAGTAAAATTTGTAGTGCTCATAGGTGTTGCCAAAAGTTTCATTCTGATCTTGTTGCTCTTGTCAGAGCTTGGGAAGCAGTGTTATCTCCACGGATGCACGGTACCAGAAGGAGCAGTAGTACAAATCACCTCTTTTGTCATCGGTATCTTTGACACAACATTGCAGAGCTTTGCAGTTGACCTGAGAGAGACAAAGATTTCTCCCTTGCAGAAATGAAGAGTATGGAGTTTGGAGCCATTGCAATAAATACTTATTGCAATACTTTTTTTTGTAAGTTCTTATGATAGGTTTCCTGTGGAAAAGAGGATTGCTGGGTGAATTAGATCAGATTAACTGAACATTAGATTTTTCCCTCTAACAGTGCATTGGGATTGACTGTTTACCCATAAACCAGCTATTTTTTGAGCAAAAATGTGGAATTCATTTTTGTGTCTTTTCTGACATGAATATCATGGTTTACTGGGGAATCGTCTCAATCAGCTTTTCTAGCAGCTAATTTTCCTCCCAGCTTTGCAACACTCGCACCAGCTTCAGTCAAAAAGCCACGATGGGGAAACGTTGCTGGAAGGATGGCAGAATCTGGTGGAGCAGGATTGCTGCTCTGCATAGAGGAAGCAAACATCTGTGAGATATTAAAACCTTTTGACAGGGATAGTAAGATAATTCTTGAGATAATTTCATGTCAAGCTCTGCTCTGTCTCCTGCCAGGCTTCCTAAACCCTAGGTCACGAGGTGGAGAAAATCGTGGGTCGATTGTGTCATCCTTCACCTGCAGAAACAGAACTTCCCAATTGCAGTCAATCGCCACCAGACCTGGATAGCTTGTTGTCACCCTCCTATTAAGGATGACTGTTTCTGAGACATTAACATTCATGTCAGGTCTTGATAGGGATCAGCACAGACTTAAATCATCATCAGGAACAGATGTGAGATACCTAATCAGTTATTTCCTAAGGAAAATGAGTTTGATTGCATGAATAGTTGTAAACATTTCATTCAGCGATTCAGCTACTACAGCAATGGTAAACAAGCTTCTGAGGCTGAGGAGAAGCATTTTGTGGTCCTGTACCTGATTTTCTTATTCGTTTAAACTTTTGTGTAGAAGAAAGCAACTTAGGTACTTGATTACCCTTTGTGACAGCACTGATCATAGCCAGGGTCTCACTTTGAAGAGATCCAAACCTGCTTAACCCTAGTAAACACAGCAGCTTCATCCTGGTTTACAACGTGCAGCATTTGTCCATGGGATGAGCGCAAAGCTGCAGATTTTGCCACTGGGACATGATCATGGCACAGGAATTGATTTTGGCTTTGGTAGCAAGATGACAGCACCAAAATGTCCATCCTCTGCCTCGGTTTTTCACCTGCCCACCCGATGCCAAGCTTTGGTGGTGAGCGTAGTCCTTGGCTGGGAGCTGAGCCAGGACTGGGTGCTCTGTGCCACTGTCATGCGATTGCTATGCGATAACTCTTCTGGTTCTTTGAAGCATCGTCTCTACGTAAGCAATAATTAACAACATGGCTTGAATTTCTTGCTTGTTTTGTTCTTCTCACTTCTTGAAAACAAAACTGAATTAAATTGGAAGAAACTTCAATGTGAAATCAGGATGGGTATTATACAAATTTCTGTGAAGGAGGTAGGAATTTTATTACTGGTCCCTTGCAGAAAGGCCGAGGAGAGGAAGGAAAGGAAGGAAGAATAAAGCTTTTCTCTTTTGCCTAATTGCATGTTTTCCCTGCTTGAGATTTGGCTAAACTGTTGTATAGTTTGCGTGTGATTTTTAGGAGACATGCACAAAAGCAGTGCATGAAAGGGGGAGGCTGGGAGTGCTGATGATATTTGCCTCTCGAACATGGTGTGAAATTCTGGGGAACCTGGAACTGCCAGCTAAAGGTCATGGACATTTTTAACTTACGCTGCTGGCTTCATGCTACTGCGTAGATGTTCGTCAGGGAACTTGCTGGCCTTGGTGGTATTACGTAGTCAGAGTATCACAAAAACAAGATCCCTTTTCTGTCTTTTTTATGAATGTACTTTACACTATGGCTCTTTCCATCAGCTGGTTTTAATGTGTGTTTTCTTAGCCAGCCTAATTTTGTTGTGTTAATTACAGTTATGGACTTTGTTACTATATGGGTTCGTGGCTTCAGGTGCTTTGGTCACAAAAGCCCTAGGTAATAAATTCATGTTTATCCTAATACTGGAAAGCACAAATAAATCCCACTATTTTCCCTCAAGAACTACACAGATGGTTAAAAAAAGAGGCATATGCCAATGGATCTGGCTAAATGAAGGACCAAGCTCTTCAATGCTCTTTTCACTCCATTCCAGGTGAGATATGATCTCACACTGTACCCTTGTCAGCTCGCCTAGTCTCTTACTTGAAAACAAGGGACCACAGAAATCTATAGGTACAGATCTACTGTCCTTTTCAGCCACATCCATACAGCCAGCATTGCTCAGCAGAATGGCAGTATCCATTGCTGCTGCCATTAACTTACCCGGTAGAGGAGAGTTATCCTTTGGGAGAGATGGGCCCATGTATTTAATTTACTGGTTGTAGTGAAGTTTTGATTTTGACTCATACTAGGAGGATTCTTAGAACTGGACTCTTGCAGATGTGAAAAGAAGTGTATTTTAAATTCTTTTGCATGCTTGCACAATTGTAATCCATCGACAGCATTTAGATGTCCAGAAAAACCCATATGTCCTGAATTTCAGGGATGCCCATCCTTGTAGGACGTGGCCAGTTACCTGTCCTGTGTTGTTCCTCTGCCATCAGTGAGAAATCCACTGCAGTGGGTGACAAGGGACTGTGTGCTTTGCAGCACTGGGCAGAGCAGCTAAAGAGACCAGAGCCTCTTAGAGGTCATGATGCTGTTGGATCCGTTCCCTTTCCCCTGACCACCTGTGTTTACTCAAATTTGTTTTTACATGAACATTATCTGGGAGGAAAACATCTTTTCTGGCCTTAAATAGTTAAAAAAACCTCAACCAAACCTTCAAGAGAATCCCCGAAGCAAGTGGACATTCAGTCACACTGAGTCATATTTTGTTATTATGGCTGATTATCCGTCCGGCCATGCAAATATACTGCAAGGGGGGGAAAAAAGGATGTGTGTGAATAGCTTATCTAAGACAAAATGAGGCCTTTGTGCATAATATGTGAAACAATAATGACCTAGTACAAAAGTGTTCCACTGACTGAAATATTTGCAGTCTAAAACCGATAACAAAGTAATAAGAGAGATCTGTGGATGTTTATCTTCTCTTTTCTTCTTTCTGAAGAAAAGTTTTGCTTTTTCATTACATTTCTAGTGCATATCAATGGTACCTTGCAGAATGGTGAATATGATTGCAGTTAATTGTTTAAATATTCTTTTATTCCTGAAGCTCTCAAAACAAATAATCATCTTCTGAGGAGCTAGTTGAGAAGTGATAGGGGCAAGATAGTGCAGAAGAGAATATTGGATGTCAAGTTAAAAGTGCTTCAGAGAAGAGAAAGAGAAGTGTGTGTGCTGGGTCTTTTAAAGAAGGAAAGAAAACCAGTGATATTATTAACAATACCGGTAATGTAAGTGGCAGCAATTCTTCTTAAAAATGTGTAAGCTTCAATAGCTCAAATCCATCCTTGGTGTAACAGCGATGGAATTACACTTGGATCAACATCTTTTCTGGTGCATAAGTCTTCTAGTGTTACTTAATGCAAATACTGCATTGAGTGACTTTGTCCAAAATGCATTTGCTGACTATATTTATCATCTGTCTTCTTTGTAATAAACAAGAAGAGACATCTGTGGAGGAGGTAGCCACAGAAAATACTTTGCATCACGGTGTCCAAGTGGTGCCATTATGAGCTATTCTCAGCTCAAAGAGCTGTTCTTTAGTGCAGCTAAAATGCAAATGTATATTTGGTATTTGGGACCCTTTGCAACTGTATTTCATGTTTGTAATGTGGGAAGTAAAACACTGGGTGGAAAAGTGCCACTTCATGACAACTGTGAATGATTTGGGAAATTCTGAATAATGAGATGAGTTTTCTCACGATAATGCTCAAGTCTAGCCCTAATCATATACTTGAAACAAGTGGGCTCAGAGCTTATGAAAGGTGTTTACTTATTCAGCTTTAAGGCACAGGCCAAGAAATAACTTGATCAGATTAGCCGAGTTTGAATAGGAGCAGCAGCAAACAAGTGAATCAAATGAGTGTGAACAATGCTGCTGTGCTCTCTATTAGAAAAATACCTGCCAGCTGCCGTTGTAGAGTGTAATCCTGCAAGATGCTGACGCCTCTGGTTTCCATTGCCCGAGGGAGCTGGACTAGGGCACTTGAGGCATGCGGCTCCCATTACTCACCTTAGTCAAACAATGATTTTTCTCAGAAATCCTTCTTTTCCCTGTTATATAAAGGCTGATTCTTTTCTACCTCCTCTTTCTCAAAAGGCTCTTGGCGCTTACAGGGACTGGTGCATTGCTGGTTATTCTCAGCTGCAAGATTACAGAGATGGCAGTGTAAGGTCAGTGGGGCATGAACATGGCTCAGCTGGAGAGCAGATGTGAGCAGATCATTTAAGGAAAGCAGCTGAAATTCTCGGAGCCAAATGAGGATAAGACAGATTTCGAAATGTAAGGGCTTCATTTAAATTCCTTTTGACTTATGTGCATGTTATACCTGGAATGCTTCAGAATTAAATGCACCAAGAAGGTAAAGAAGTTTCTTATGTTTGAACTTGGACTCATGAAGCCAAAGACGTAAAATGAGGTCAGTTAGCTCAGCTACAGTGAATCCTTTGATATTCACTTCACGGATAAGTAGATAAAACTTTAAGCTTGCATGGGAGACTTTGAATTTTAACTACTAAAGCTCTTCTTCATTTTCTCACAGGTCTGTTACATAGACTGGACATAAGGAAGCATTTCTTTACTGAGAGGGTGGTCAAACACTGCAACAGGCTTCCTAGAGAGGTGGTTGGTGTCCCAAGCCTGTCAGTGTTTAAGACACATCTGGACAATGCTTTTAGTACCATGCTTGAATTTTATTTCTGGCCCTGAACTGGTCCAGCAGTTGGCCTAGATGATCATTGTAGGTCCCTTCCAACTGAAATACCCTATTCCAGAAGTCAGTTCAGCTGTTCAGAGAGCTTGTGCTGTTCCACTTCTGCTGCAATACCACTGCAGGTCTCCTCAATGTGTTTTCTTATTTCTTCTGTCTCTGAACCAGAGGTGAGAGGCGGTCTGGCTCTGGAAAATTCATCGCTTCGGCGATTTGGGGTTGAGATTTGGGCTGAAGTCAAGAAGCTGAACTCTGGAAAAGGAGCTGAATTCTTCTCTGGTATGGGGAGGCTTTCAATCTGGTTCAGACCTATCTCTAATCCTTTTGTTGTAGTATTTCCTTTTTTTGAATAGCTTCCTTATGTATTGAGTTCCAGAAATTCCAGGCTGGTGATACACATGGCAAACAGATTGCAACAGAGAGCAGATTAAATTACTCAGGTCTAGAATTACTGAAGCAGAACTTTTTTTCTTCATACATTGTTTGAAATAGGTGAAGAATCTTCCTTATTTTAATTTTTTTATTTATATGAAGACATTTGAGATCAAATGGCTCTGAAGTGCCCTTCCATTGGTCAGTCAGCGCTCACTGAAAGGAAAAGCCAATGAACTGGTTTTTTTCACCTCCTTCATTTGAAAATCAGTTATTATCATTGCTGTGTATTTAAGAGAGTTCTAAGACTATAGTCTTAGATGCTTCAGGAAGCTTATTGT
Source organism: Coracopsis vasa (assembly GCA_026283785.1). Classification (NCBI taxonomy): domain Eukaryota; kingdom Metazoa; phylum Chordata; class Aves; order Psittaciformes; family Psittacidae; genus Coracopsis; species Coracopsis vasa. The sequence continues at coordinate 14,911 of JANHGB010010485.1, forward strand.
AGGAGGGAAGACTTGACTGAATGCCAATAGACAGAGCTAATCATTGAGACATCTGGATTCACTTCTTAACTCTGCTGTGTGACCTTGGGTCAATGATTTAAGTGGAGCTTTTCCAAAATGTACATTATTTGTAGGTGCTTATGCTGCGTTTCAGCATGACTGAAAATTAGGCTGTAACTTTCAAATTCAGCTTCCCAGAATTGGGACACTTGTAAAATGAGAGAGAGTAAAATGTGTGCCCCTGTTTCCTCACTTGTACAACAAGGATGGATAGCTGTTTAAGGAGTGTAACGAGGCTTCCTGATGTCAAAGCATTTGAGGAGAGAAAAGATGACAGCGAGCTGCTTGCAAAGCATCAGAAAAGTAGACGTTGTTCAGCAGAAATCAAAAGATGATGAACCAGAAACCTAAGTCCTCCCACTCTACCAGCCAAAGGGCTCCCCAGACTGTGTAGAGGACCAAGCAGATCTAAGGAAGCACAGACATCACAGAGCCAAGGATAGCCTGCTATCTGCAGACTGTCTGTACAGCTCCAGCCCACCCAGCTGCCTTCCCATGTGTTGTCCAACAGCAGCAGAGGAGCAGTTGAGTTGCCATTTCTTGGAATGGGGATCTAGGAGCATAGCACTGAGTGTCAACAAGGCAGTGCAGGTGTAGCAAACC
>JANHGB010010492.1:0-16484 GCA_026283785.1 Coracopsis vasa
CCCCCGGGGAACGTTGTCTCCAGCTTCACCTCGGGGTTCTCCCGTTTATCACTGCCTCTTAGCCCCTTACGTAGATCGCCTCTGTCCTTTTGCTTGGGGCGTCAGGTCTTTCTTTTAGTTACTAATATTTGTTATTTAGTGCTGGGTTTGTGTTTGTACTCCCAGGCCTCAGCTGAAGGTACAGGCTGTAGGGTACCTCAATCTTCTTCTCCACAGTGGTGACATCGGCATCGCTCCCTGGCCCCCGGGGAACGTTGTCTCCAGCTTCACCTCGGGGTTCTCCCGTTTATCACTGCCTCTTAGCCCCTTACGTAGATCCTGACAAGAAGGATCGCCTCTGTCCTTTTGCTTGGGGCGTCAGGTCTTTCTTTTAGTTACTAATATTTGTTATTTAGTGCTGGATTTGTGTTTGTACTCCCAGGCCTCAGCTGAAGGTACAGGCTGTAGGGTACCAGCTTTTTCCTGAATAATTCATTGTGTTGTTATGGCACAAACTACTGGTTTGTTATCCTACCTGGCATACCGTGTATTGGTCCTGTGGAGGGTATCCTATGTTTCTAGAGTTTTCCCTCCTCTTCTAGATGCTGTGTTCTTATCTTTTTCTGGGTGAACCTTCATCTTCTCCTGGCTTCTTTCATTCCTGATCTGTTTTCTCGTTTACAATGTGTTTTTCTTAAATACTTTCCCTGATTTCTCTTGAGAGGGCCCCCTTTCTGCCAGGCAGGTGGACAGGTTGCACTGCACAGCAAGATAGTGCTAACCCAGAGCCCCACGCTGGCAGGGTAGCTTCAGGAACTGGCAGCAGTGGGTTCTTCTCACCGAAGGTTTTTGGAAGCCTCAGCTGCTTTGCTTGCACATTGCTCTGAGATCTGTATTTTTGTTGACTCTCATTAATCATAATGCTAATACTGAAGTTAGTGTCTGTAGCCTATTCAGTCAAACTGGACAACTGCTGTTGTCTTGGTGAGAGTGAGAAAATAAAGATTCATTGGGTGCTTAGCTGACATCTTTCTAGGTCCTCCTTCAGATACTTGGCTTGTCAGCAGCGCAAATGCAGAATGTGCACTTTGTTTGGATCTAGAGATGCTAAATATTTGTATCTGATTTTTTTCCAGTAGTGTTCTTTTTATTGTGTTATGTTCTGATCTTGAAAACTGTCATGAATCTGTAACTTTTGCTATTTCTGTGAGAAAATGTGGCACTTCCAGGGGAAACAAATCTAAGGACATTTTACAAAACGTTTTGGCTTGTTTTGTTCCTAATTTACGGTGTTAAGTCATGTAGCCTTTGCTATGGTAAATTTGTCACTTGAGAAGAAGGAGGTATTTAACTGAGGAAGTCAGAGGGGTAACCACAGGTGCTGTCTCATCTAGCACCTGGTAACAGTGCAAGTTGCTTAATCCTGCCTAGATGTCCGGTAAACATAAAAAAAATAGAGGAGGGAGGAGACCTGATCAAGGTAACAACGATGGCAAAAACAACGGGATGTGCTGAAGTTGACTGTATGTGTATAGAGAAAATGTTGTAGAACTTGCAGTATTCATTACAGTAAGGAACCGCGATGCATAACTCGCGTAATATTCCTCTTCTCAGGGTGGTGAGCTTTCCACTTATTTTCAAATGCAGGACTGAGCAAGGATTTCAAAGGAAGTCGATTGAAAAAGTCTCTCTAAAGGGGGAAAAAATACCGTTTAGTAGGAACTGAGTGTGCAGGAAAAAGATACTGGAACTGGATTTTTTTGTTTTGGTGCTTGGGGAAACACAAGGCACTTCTTAAGAGCTCATTCTGGAAGAATTCAGATAAGATGTTGAGCAAAGTAGTAGTGGAAAAAATAAGAGAAGAAATAGCATACATAGAGTTGATCAAAACATCCATGTCTAAATAACTGATCTATTTATCTCTGACACACAGAGACACAGTCATGCCCATATGTATAAAGACACAAACTAAACAGTTGTTGAAACTAACAAAAATAAAGCAGAATGTGCAAAATGGAAGTATTTGCACTCCGTTTTTTAGCTAAATTCTTTTACAGTATGCTAAACCAAGCAAATGCAGAGCATGAAAGCGGGATTTCTCAACAGAACATTTAAGTCTCTAAGTACTGTAGGATCACTTAAGGAGGCATATACCTTTGTGCATTGAATGGATGAGAGATGCAAGGGTAACTGTTAACAGCAGAGACAGGCATTGCTTGCAGAAAGAATGAAATTAATTCCTTTAGTGTTCCCAAAGGAGAATGGGGGCAGATGACAAAAACTGGCAAATTTCCCAGAGGACGTTCAGGAATACTGAACGGAATGAGACTTGTGCCAGGACATGTGATTAAGGAATAAAAATAATATTTGAAGGCTGACAAAACCTAAAGACAAAACTCTGAAAGGTAAAGCAAGTGGGTTAAGACAGTCTGTATTTAACAGTTCATTCAGAAATGTGAATAAATACTCAAGAAGTGACATATCCATATACTTCCAAGATACTATTTCCATGCTAAACCAGACATCTACTGAAATACTGTAGTATGTAAAATATATGCATGATGTAAAATATACATCAATTGAAATAAACCACAGTTCTAACTGAAATACAGATAGTATATGGAAAGATTAGGTAAAATAAAATTGAGTTATTCTATAACTCTGTATGCTCTAACTGAACCACTTAACTGTTGTGGAACCCTGTTTTTTGCAGAAGAAATGCATTTCAGTTTTGTCTTTGTCAAAAGCCGGCCTTTTCTGCGTGTTTTTATGTAGAGCTTTTGTGTTAACTAGCAGTGATCTCCTTTGTGTGTAGGCTGATATCCTAAGTTTAGAGAGTCCAGGAAAAAACAAATAATACTTACAAATTTATACATGCTGTTGAGGTTTCTGGGATGTTTGGTGCATGTCAGATTGATTTATCTGAAGTTTCAGTGAAGTAAATAAGTGTTTGCTTTTTAAAAGGTCAGCAGCGAACTTCTTGTGGTTACTGAAGCCCTCCCCAAAGCCAAGCATGACATCCTATTGCAGGCTTGGTTGGTATAGTAAAAAGCCACCATGTCTCTGTTCGTAATACATTAATTCACAGTATGTGGTCTTGTTGGTTTTCTCCTAGAATTTTTTTACTCAATCATATTATTTTTCCACTGAAAATAGCAGATGCGAGTAGGTTTTCACCTAAGTATCTTCTGATGAGGTTGACAAGACAATTCTTCAGTTACAAGCATCTATTAGAACTACCAGAGTGAGTGGTGTTTTAACTATTTTTCTATATTTGCCAATATGTAAAGCTGCAGTTCTGCTCCATTATCTGTACCCTAATAATTGCTTCCTCTGGTATCACAGAACTGATGGACTCAAAGCTTATATCTAACCCAAAGGTCATGTATCTGTTGTGTAATAGCTTTCAGGTACGCTAGAATTTTCTTTACTATGCTTCTTATATTTAGGTTATTTAGGTTTAAATTGAAACACTCAAGTGGACTGGAATGAAGATTGCTTCCATTCTGCCCATTTAATATCGAGGACGATCCCTTGAGTGTAAGCAATTTGAAATAATGAAATAGAACCTGTGTGGCATTTTACCACCTCTCAGTGGCTGATAAGTGAGTACAGCCTGTTTCTCAGAGCTGATAAAATCACCTGCCAGTCTCATGGAATTCAGCACATTTTTTCCGCCCTATTTTTTAATGTATCTGCAAATAGAATTTTCAAATTAACCTTCAGGGAGTTCTGTTCATGATGAAAACTTGTGTCACTTTCAGCTTCTGACATATCTGTTTTCCTGTTTTCAGTTTGAAACCTTTTGATGTAGGTGGGTGTATCTCTGCCTGCTGTTTTTGTAGGCCTTGGTCTCGTGGTGGTTGTGCATGTGGGATAACCCAGCTGGTGGGAGGACTGTATCTTCTGATGCTTACTGGGAGTATATTTAGAGTGGTGTTTCTGTTTAGAAAAGCAGTAGGCACATAGAGTGAATAAGGGAGCCTTAATAGATGGCAGATGCTGTTGTAATTTCTGCTGTGCTCTAAAACTGCAGCCAGCCTAGTATTTCAGTGTAAAGATGTGTGTAGTTAGAGGCTAGTGAGCTGTGAACCTCCCTCCCTTAGGGTGTTTTGAAAGCTCAGCCACAATGCTGGCATAGGAAATCTGCTGTTGACTTAGAATTAACGTTTTGGGGGTTTTTTTAATTGTAGCTGAAGTCTGTGTATAGCAGCAGTGCCATTACCAACAGCTTATTCATATTGTATTTCTTAGGCTTAGCTTCTCAGCAATAGTTGAAATTAATGGTTTTTTGAGGAAACACATGACTTTCAATTATTATGAATATCTTATTTGTTATGTCAGTGTCAACAGTTGATGGTAGCCTATGCAGACTGGCTTCTTGAGCCTTCTGCTATTGTCAGTGAAGAAAGAGAGGCTCCAAGAGTGTGTGAACCGAGCTGGCTCTGTTGTCTATAGATAGAGCTGAAGGGGGAGCAGATTTTCTAACCAAAACAATCAGAATCTGTTACAACTTTTTTGCCTTCTTAAAGTGATTTAACCTGGTGTAATTAAGTATATACTCTGGGCTTTTGTCTCTTACGTATCCTAAATGGCATTTCTCTTTTAGAGTACTGCATCTTTGTTTTAGCCATGTTTTAAAAGGCTTCTTTCTATTTTTAATTTCTTGAAAACATTTGGTGATCACTAACAGTTGCAGGGATGCATCTTCTCTCCTCAGTTTCTGCTTTTACTCCACTGATTTATGTGACTTTTTGATTCAATCTGTTGGAATAAAGATCAGATCAGAATCAAGACCTTGTTGTTTCCCAAACAGAATAAGTCTTGTGATTGGGTTTTGCTGTGGTGTTTGGCTCTTTTTTTGTTCTTCTTCTGATTATTTTTCTTTTCTGTTACATTGTAGGTGACTGATACTAGCCTAGGCATAATATTTAAGCCTTTTTTCAAGTCTATATTGACACTGAGTTAATACACACAAACTTTATTTACCTAAGTGCTTGCTAGCAAAGGAAGTACGTTGGTAAACTAGAAAGGGACAAACTTCATGGAGAACCTGAACTTGCCAGTGAGACATGAGAAGAAACATTAGGACTATCAGCTGTTATCGTATAGTCTGTTAGAGATGCTGTCCTTTCACATCCAGCCTAAATCTGGCATGGTGAAGCCAAGACATTGGTAAAGAGAGAGAGAGGGCGATCTTCTATCATGTTCCTAGTTTTGATTAGATCATTGGATGTACTCTTGCAAACCCTATAGAATTGTGGGGGTAGGATAGTGGTGAAAAGGACAGTAGAAATTAGTTTATTGTCTGAGATGTTCTGAAATGGATAATTATACACATTTTGGAGAGGAGAATAAACCCTCAGCCACTGGCCAGGACAAAAAATAACATTCCTTTATCCTCTGTGTATATGTAGGTATCTAATTAGACAGTGTAGTTTGTCTGTACCTGTGTCATGACTGGAGACTGTTGTTATGCAATCCAGTGGTTATAACAACTATAATATACATTATGCACTGTTCATCTTCCTAAGATGATGTGAGGACAGGCTGAGGGTTTGTGTAAATCTTTGAAGATTTGCTAGTTCATGGGGTATTTGTTTGGGGGGTTCTTTTGTATGGGATTCTTTAGTTTGGTGGTTGTGCAGTAAGGGGACACTAATCTACACTTCAGCCCTCTTCCTTTGGCATTAGTACGGCTAACTCACTTCTCAGTTACATGGTTGACTTTTGGTTGTGCAGCCCACCCTGCTTATGCTGAAGCTTGCTTCCTGGGGCCCAGCTGCTGGGCTAATGGGTAGGAAATAGGAAGACAGTTCCTTACAGCATGGAGGTGATTTTCTGTGCTAAAAAATGTATCTGTTGGAGTTGGGAGGAGGGGGAAGCTAGGTCTCAAGATTTAGGTTTACGATTATATTTTCAACTGTATTTATCACCTGCTAAGCACCTTCCCAGTAGGGCATAAATGCAGGAAAAATAAACTTCGAGTGCTTCAGTCAGCATACAAATCAGCAGAAGATAGCAGTCATATGCCTCTGCAACCTTCAACAATGCAGTTCTCAAAGCCTGCAATAGAAACATGATAATGCTGTGAATTGAGAATATAGCAGAGATGCAGCTACAATTTGGAAGGAGGTTAGTTATATTTTACACATAAAATATTTCTATGTAAGAATCTGAATGGTATTGAAATTGAAAATAGTATTCCATTGAAAATGGAATGGAAGCTGAACTTTCTCCTTGAGTGCATCTCCTTTTATAGATTCTTGGCTTTGCTGAAGAGTTCTGCACAGGCATCCTGGAGGTTCGTGTGAGAGCTGGCACTCCATCCTTAACTCATGCTGTTGCCTGAGTCATTGCAGCACATGTTGGGTAATACAGTGCAGTGCAGTCTCTTAAGAGTCCTGCAATGCTGAAAAACAAATAGGTGAGTGCAGCAGAGCAACAGCATTGCATTAAGATTTTCTTCAGGACCATTTGCTAAGTGTTACTTGAAGTTGCTTAAATATCTTGAGCAGATACATTTCTACCAGGAAGTTGCATTCCTATACAGAATTCGGGGCAGGCTTTAGAATATTCATATAGGAGGGCAAATTCTGCTTCGTTATACTGATAGAAATCTGGGATGACTTTATGCAGAACCACTTATATAGGAATGTGCAGCATAACTGTGAAACTGAGAGCAGAATCTGGCTTAAAAAAAACTCAGTCCAAGTGCTTCCTTCCTGTTAAGATAAGAAAGTTGTGTATATTTAGTGGCACAAAATAGCTGCAGTTGCAGAACAAACTATTGGTGCAGAATAGAAGTTTTTAATACCACATTGTGTCTGTTGTACCCTCCAAACACCAACACTTTCTGTAAGCACACATGTAATTCAAGTTACAAAATATGTCCTATTCTTCATACATTCAGTAAGAACCTTATAAACCCCAAACTTTGTTTTGTAATGATACTGTTAAGAATAAAAGGCTTCTATTTTTGTTAATGCCACTTTATACCCCAGTATATTGCAACAGTCTAATTCTATACAGTGCTGTTATTGTTAGTCTCTTTCCTGTTCATGGAAAGGAACCCACTGCTGGAGTTTTATGACTTGATGGAAGTTGAAGATGCAGGTTTTAACAATGCTTTTAACAGCTCCAGTTGGAAAAGGGCTAATGAAATTAGATTACACCTTGAATTCTGGTTTCTAGAGCCCTAGTGTGCTATCACTGTGTACGTGTTTCTAAAGGTTATTAAGAGTTATGTGCATTGATGGGAGAATATACCAGTTAATTTCCTTCAACATCTCAAATATTGGCAGCTGTGTATGCGAAACATAACAATTACTTGGCCTTCCATGCTTTCTATTCAAAGGACAATGCCAGGCGTCTGACAAGAATTAATTCTGTTTCTGTAGTACCCTAATTAAGTTACGCTTTTGATACTGTACCTGTGTTTAATGAACTGCAACAACTACAATGAAATTGGCCTGGTTAGGAACTGAACATGATTATAAGAATCCAGGACTCAAGGAAAGGAAATCAAGGGGTACTAAAATTCCCTTGTCTATGATTGGCAGTGTTTCTGTTCTTGTGCAGTCAGGTTACAGATCTGAGGTAAAAAAGTGAGGAAAATATTTTTAGACTTTTTCTTTGTTTGGTTTTTTTTTTTTTTTTTTTAACAAGCAAACCAAAAATAAACTATTAAACCCAAGTATAAATGGTCCTAGGTGGTAGGAGCCCCTTTATTCCCTGGTGAGTGCTTTGCAAATGCAGGTAAGTCTCGCTGTTCCTATTCTGGTTTTTTACAGATGCAGATAGGGTACTTGAAGGTGATGTGACTTCAAGGTTAAGGAGTAGGTCAGTGCCAGAACCAAGAGTAGATTGTGCATTTCCAGACTATAGATGCAATGCCCAGTCATTAGAAATTCTGCCTTCAAACTTCTGGGGTTTGAAAAGTGTATAGAAGAACTGTGTTATATTAACTATGTGTTTAGGGTTTTTTTAATTCTCTTTTATCTTGTATAAGATGTATTCATAAATACAAAATGTAGGTATGAGTTTGGATTAAAGCTTCCATATAAATATGGTATAATACCATGGATTTGAAGTTCAGCAGTGCTGAACAATGTATTTTCACTTCCCATTACTGTTTTTAATACCCCTCTGTAATGGGCAAGCTGAGTTTTAGAAACCAGGATTTTCAGGTAATGATATCTCCCCAGCAGAGAATAAGTGTGGGGGAAAAATATTACTTAGTGCCATAAATAAGATGTGGATTGGAGGTCAGAAAGTGGGTTTTTTTGATTCAAGAGCATGGATTTCCCTTTCACAGTTCTGTTGAGAGAGCCAGACAGTAAAATTCAGTGCCTGCACCATCTGCATGGTCAGAGAATGCCACAGGCATGGGAATGCTTTCTCTTTCCCACAGAGAATGTGGCACCTGTCAGCTTGGCATCTGGGTCACAGTAGATGAGTGTGTGATGGCAGGGAAGAAACCCTGTTACAATGAATTACTAACCAAAGACCATAACTTCTCATCAATTCAGACAAATACACTCAGTTGAAAATATAGTCTGGCTTCTTGTGTAATTAAAATAGTTTTACATAATGAAAGGGAAACAAAGGAACCACTCCAAGAAAGCATAGTAAATGGCAAAATTAGTGATTAGGACAAGGGGTAATGGGTTCAAACTTAAACATGGATATTTAGGTTCAAGGCCAGGTCGGATGGGGGTTGGATCAACCTGGTCTAGTGGAAGGTGTCCCTGCCCGTGGCAGGGGTTTGGAACTGGATGAGCTTCAAGGTCCCTTCCAACCCAAACCATGCTGTGATTCTCTGATAACCATGAAGTGCAGACAATTCTGTGCTCATGCTGAGAGAAGTTCTTTTCTGTCCCCGTGGATGAAGTCAGTGGTGCATTTCTGCAGTGCTGCAGTTAGCACTAAAGAGAATTGTACCTCGTGGAGGGTCAGGACAGTGCATGTCTATCTTAGAAGTGTGGCCCTGAAGTGGAAGCCCTGTTATCTACAACTGCGTTTTAGTTTGTGGTATTGTGTGTTACAATGGGTTGCTGCCTAAAACCACTAGTATGTTGTGAAATAGAGTTATGAAGAAAGGCAAAAATACATAGTGACTTCCTCTCCTGATTAGTCACAGTGAACACAGTGATGAAAGTTGGGTTGCATTATTTTTTTGCACTCACACTTGAGTTTTTTCATTTTCTATTAAGTCAATGAAAGGGGCATGGGTTATGAAAAACTGCCAGATATACAAGAGTGCTTGAGACTTGTTTGCTCTGTTTAGGTTTTACAACTCATGGTGAGCACAGGTTGCATTAGCAAAGGAAGTAAGAGATCTTAAGTCCTTCTGTTTTTCCCATGAGTATTGTTGCTAAGGGCCTTGCATGAATCCAGCCCAGTCAGCAGTGCTCCAGAGCTGTTGGATTTTTATAAAAACACTGAGTAGTGAGACTGTAACACCGTTAAAAGTCAGTTGCATTTGTACCAGATCCAGAAACAGGAGGCACCTTACTTCATGGAGGTCCTATGCTGAATGTGAACTTAAAGGCTTGAGAATACTGTTGACTAAAATACCTTAAAACCCAACCGAAACAAGAAACATCTCAAGCAGAAAGATAAAAAACTCTTGCTGGTTCAAAGGGAAAGTGTGTAATCCATATACAGCAGGAACAGGTAGATTGTCTTCAGTAGCAAGTAGCAGGGACTGAGTGGCAAAATACTGTGGGTGTTTCACAATGTGTTAAAAGCAGTGGGAAGTACAGGACTGACTGCTCAGAAAAGGTGGAATGATGCCACTTAAATCAAAATGTGCAGTAAAAAGGGTAAGAGAAAGAGTTGTCATTCCATTTTATAGTGACTTAAAATCTGCAAGTCTAGTGTAAGTACTGAAAAATGTAAGCGATAGTTTAATAATGCTGAAGGACAAATCTCTAACTTGATTAGGTGGGAATGGGTTTCTGTAACAATTACTGCCTGGTGGAAAGGAGTTTCTGAAGAAGCAATAAACTGATTGTTTATCGCATTATATGCATGCAGGGTAGGCTTGCTGATAGATATTATGCTGAAGTAGTGATGAGCAGTAGTATGCTAATGTAGGGAGAAGTTAATTCTAAACCAAATCAACCAAAATTTATGATTTTGGCTGTCGGCGTATCAGGCTATATACAAAACAGGCTGTCAGCCTTGTTCTGCTTCCTCCTGCGTACAACTCACCTGGGTCTCAGTAGTGGATGACCTACACTACATTTTTTACTGGTAATGGAGTCACTAAAGCTGCCTCTAAACTATGGCGCTGCCAAGGAAGTTTTTACTTTAGATAGATACATAGTTGCATAGTAGCTTTTAAAAACTAGAAATGGTGCTCCTAATTATTTGCAATATATCTGTTAGTTTTAGCAGCTCTTGAGCTTAGACAAATTTAAGAATATTGAAGCCAAATACAGAAGCTTTGACCTTAAAACTGTAAATAACTATTTGAAGTGCCCTTGTCTTGTTCATGGTATTTCACCTGTATTAGTGCTCTAAAGTATTTGTCAGGTAATTTTTAAAGCTCAAATTTACTGCTTAAGGAGTTGAATGTATAATGAGGTAGGTCTGGCTTCGTTGAAGATGCTGTAAGTATATTCTGACTTTATATAAATCAGAATTAAGTTAGCCCCAAAACTGAATAAAAAGACCTGACTTTTTCCTAGCCCTTACTTTAACAGGATTCTCTGACATTAGTTGTGAATAAGTGATCTTAAAAGTGTGGGCACTGAGGATGTGCTTAAGGCATAAAGTTAGGAGGAGGTGGTGGCTGCTTGCTATCCTGATGAGGAGGCCCAGTGTAGTCAGACTTAAAAAACGAATGAAAAAACCCCACAAACACAAACAAACAATTGAACTTCAGCTTTAGACCGCAGCTGATTTTTATTTAAATGGGTTTTCAATAAAGCCATCTAATAGGCAGAAGTCTCTGGTCATGGAAAATGCAGGAGGGCAACTGGATAGTCATGAATTATGCAGTGCAGTTAAGTGTTTTCAAGAAGAAAAAAATATTTAAATGTTTTAAGCATTTCCATTGCCTCTTTGGCACATGCAAGCTATGATTTATGTGTTGATTGATCTCTTATTTGTAGAACGAGGAGTTAGTTATTTTCTATTTGAAATGATGTAAAAGAAGTCGCAACACTAGCATGTGTTACTTTAACAAAAAAATACTGTGATTGGCTATTCTGTAAGAGCCCTAACCAAGTCAGACTTCATACAGGACCTAGCGACAGGGTAATAACAGTGGGCTTTGGTTCCATGAAGCCTTGAAGAGCTTGCACAGCTCTGGAACTGTTCATGTGCTGAAGGCTGGCTAAACCCTCCAGAGTTCAGGCCTGGGCTATGATTGGTGATATATTTAACGTTAGCTTTTATGAGCGCCAGTGGAGCCATCTTTCTGAGTAAGCAAGGGTAGTTTAGCCTGAGAAAAGAGTGAGGAACCGGTCAGGTGATGTTCTGGGGAGGTGAAGTGCAATAGATTCTTCTTGGAAGCTATGAATCAGAGTAGTGCACTCTTCCAGAACTGTGACTGACAATATGCCAACATTTTTTAGAGTAAGATAAAGCACAGATTTTCAGTTGACCGAGTGACAATTGCTAGATGTAATGTGAAGAGGACAGAAATGAAGAGGTATTGAATGGACAAGGTAGTATAAAGTACTATATTTATGCAATCAGCTTTAACAGCTGGATGCCATCAGGCAGAGGATGCAGTTGCATAGCAACTTGCATTGCCCTAAATCTAGGCCATCTTACCCTCACTCTACCCTCTGAGTAAGGTCCTGCCCACTTCCTTGAGTCAGCTCTGGGTGCTTGTGTGATCACACACTAAGCTGATAGAGGCAGCTTATCCATCTGAAAATTAACCCAGCTCAAATGTGTGATTAGCTTTCAGGTGGATTAAGTCACTGAAGCAGCTCACAGCATAGTCACACGAGAGCTAGTACCAGTGCAAGGGAAGTGGTGGGAATGTCTCAACAGGGATGAAAAGGTTTTGGAGAAGGCTAAGCAGCTGTGGAAGAATACCTTAATGAATACTAGAATGTTTTGTTCACATTCAGCATAGAATAACCTATGCTTTGTAAGAGATTTGTATCTCACTGGTGTTCTGAATGATTAGCCAACGAGAGATCTCTGCTACCAGTTCCCCCTGGGTTTAGTGGTGACTATTATGTTTATGATAATAAACATGTGAGGGCAAACAAAGGAGACAAAAAGATCTATCCCTATTCCAGCAAGTCTCTAGTCTGAACAGGGTGAATGAGTGGTAAACCTGGATGTAGGTAAAAGGAATGTTCCTGGTCAAAGCAGCACCTCAAGGCATGTAACCTACAAATCCTTTGGGTGATAGTGCTTACACAATGACATCTGAGAGTCTTCAGTCTGACTTCAGTGGAAAACTGAGAATGCTGTTGAAGGAGGTGGGGGGAAACATAAAGTTATTGGAGGAGAGTGCCTGATTTCAGCTGTGAGGAGTATCGGGGGATGGAAGTTCTGGTCAATTAGAGTAAGTACTAGTGTGACAAATGGTGTAGAACAGCAATAAAAGTTAGGATGAAGTTGTAAAAGGATGTTAGAGGTAGCAAGAGGCAAGCTAACCAGTAAAGAATAAATGTGATACAAGTTTTCATGTTCTCCCAGTTCTCTTTGGGCAAACCAGAATGTCATAAGGGACCACTTTGACAATTATTTATTAGCATCTGTAAAAGCAATCTTTAAATTCAGTCATGAGAGATGTCTGATACAGCAACATCTTAAATCACACAGCAGTTGGAGTAAGAAAGAAGATAATATGAGAGGTCCTCATATTACTCGGAAAGGAAGCATGCAAAGGGGGTTATTTAAATCTCTGATTTTAAGGCTGTTATTTTATAGCGTAATCATCCTTTCTCATCTTCACAGTGGGCATATATAAGAATGTCAAAAGGAAGCTGCACCTTCCTTACAAGCACAGAGAACAACTTCACAAAGAGGGATTGTTTTAAGGCCAAATCAGGATTATATTTCTGCCAAGTGAATTTTTGCACTGGGAGCTTGTGGAGGGAGGAAGCAGTGTTAATGTGATAACAGCCAGTGGAACTCACTCTGCGTGTAACTTGTCATTCACAGCTCTAGCTCCTCTCCATGCAGAGGAGAGGGGATGATATATTGCCCGGTTGTTATACCTGAAACAAGATGCCTCCACTGAGGCAGGAAATGGTTCTGGCAGGGCACGTACCCAGCACTGAGTCTCACTGCTCATCCTTTGTCACTCTGCAGAAGGAATGCCTCTGTGTGATGCACTCGCCACCACTGCTTGTCTGCAGTGATCATGCACATGCTTATCCAGCCAGAATACGCTGAGAAAAGCAAGTGCCAAACAGATTATAGTTTGAATAAAAAAATCCAAATTTTACTTTTCGACAAATGCAGAATTTAATTTTATTTATTTATTTATTTATTTATTAACAAAAGTTTGGTACTGAGTGAGGACTCTGAAATTGGGAAAGTGAGGAAGGATATTAACTTCTGGTTTTAAGATATGGTCACTTCCACAAACAAGAAGATTTTAAACAGATTAGGGAACAGTATTTAAAATTTGCAAAATTAAATACTGAAGTAAAAGAGTGATTTTTGTCTGTGTTGAGATTTATGGTTTCATGTTTTGGCTACATGAAATATCACATCAATGAATTTGATTGAATTTTTGCCAGAGACTTCAGGGTAATCAGGTTTTCTCATTAAAAGCACTTGTATCTTCTCTTCTGAGAAGTGGACAGGCTTGAGTTTCACACTCTGTTACATAGAATTTTAGAGTAGGTTTGCAGAGCAAATAATGTCTGCATCTGAAAATTTAGATCGGTTAGTTTATTACATTTGAAATCTTGCAGAGACGTTTTCCTTTTTGAGATATGTACAATAATGATTACTTTCAGTTTACTAATTTATAAATGCATGTGTAGGCATCAGTGTTGAGTTCTTTGGGAAACAGTGGAGGTTTGTCAGGAAAGCGTTCAAGGTTTTGCAATACAAAGTAGTTTTTGTTGTACAATGCATGTGCTAAAGAATAGCTTTAGCAGAGAAGTTTGGCTAAAGTGCTCAGTAATACTGTGACGTGTCACCGCCTGGTGCGAAATGAGTCACTCTCTATAGAAATGCAAAATCACATTATAGAGTCTGAAGTCTTGTACTTTATTCATATATGGACAAGACTGTCCTTTGTCCATGATACTGTTTTTCTTCAATATCTGTATATATTTAATTTAAACTCATAGACACCATGCTGACTATTGGTGTATACTCCATCTCATGCTAATGATCTGTTTGATTTGTATAATTTGTCTCTGTTGTCTATGGGTTCAGTATTTTACTGTGCCTTTTTACTGGTCTTTTAGATGTGAATGAAGACAAGCTATAGTTATCAAACTGGAATGGCTATTTTGTAACATAATACTGGCCTAAGAGCTGTATTTATTTGGGCTTGTCAAGAGCTGTATTTATTTGGGCTTGTCAAGAACAATTGCTTATGTGCTGTTTGAACATTTCAGGTGAGTAGGAAAAGGTCACGTAGTGCTACTTGGAAGGACCATAGCTAGAAGTCATCAAAGGACAGTCTGAAACCTTTCAGTGCAGAGATTTGGAACAAGTTTGGAAAAAGCATGTTACGGTTTCTGCAGCTTTGTGATTTGTACAATGGTACGGACATGAAGCCTTTGTTTAGGGATAGGATTTTGTACTCTGGAAAGCGGCTGCATTTTGCCACAAGTAAGTTGGTTTTACTGGCAAGGAGGAGTAGGTGGCATTTAGAAATCTTGAAAAACTGAGTTTGTAATGGGATGGACTCACTTTCTGGAATGTACTTCTCAGTGGTTTTGCTGCCTCCAAAGTTCAGTAGCTGACAAAGGGCACTGAGAATAAAAGCACTGTGGTTTAGAAATGCCTATGTGAAGCCTGCATTGCTTGCTTTTTCATCCCACTGGAATCGTCAAGCATATGAAGTGATAATTGCGATGTTACTGGGGTGCACTGAGAAAGCCTACCTAGGTACCTGGGGAGGATGTCAAGTCTAATATGGAATTCAAGTTTAAAGCATTTGAGATGGTGGATCACCATGTCCAAAGGAAAGGCTTCAGATCACTATATATCTCAGAACTGTAGCACTAAGAGCAGTGGCTATGCCCAAATTCAGCTGGTTTAAGAGCCTATAGGAGCCAAAGGTAAAAGGCCATCTTCACGGTAATGGTATAATTACGGCAGATTATCTGGGTAAGTTAATAACAAGCTCCATTAATCATTGGGTGGTCCAGCTCATTTGTAAGAGATTGTGGGGGAGCAGTGGAAGAAGAATTGTGTTTGAATTGTTCTTTGTTGGAGTTCAATTCCTTTGCCAGAATGGCTTGGAATAGCAAATGCCAGGCCTCTCTGCAGTTGAGATGTGATGCTAGCTCACTGTTGCTGGAATCGAGCTTCTGCTTTGTGACAGCTGCTCTATTTTCCTTTAAACATACAACACACATTTGTTTTGACATTATTCAGCAGCCAGTGTTTAAGCTCTCTGTGGTTAAAAAGAATAAAGAAAATGTGTGTAATTAGGAAGCTGAGAAAGCTGCTATATGTTATGGGAAAGAAAGAAAAGACAGCACTTTTACAACTACAGTTGAGGGTCTTGCCAAAATTATCTGAATATGGCTACTGATTGCTTAATATTTTCTGTCAAAGAAGCTTAGTAAAGAAAATTGTCTCTAACAACTAGTGTGTGCATTGTAAGAGAAAGGACTCTAGCCTTCTAGGTTTTAGAAGTGGTGGAATACATTCCTCTAAACTTTCCTACTAGAGTAGCATTAAACATTCTGTATGCTTCTAGCTCGTGTATTTGTCAAGTAATCTTACCTTGTTAGAGCTGTAGAGTCTCACCTGGAGCTTAAAAAGTGTTTTGCTGCTGACAGATCTGAAGGCAGGGAGACTCAAGTCCTGTTTAAAAATTGAAGGCTTTAATACATGCTGATGACATTTTGTCTAAGTGACAGATTTCTAATTGGAGACCTTTACTCCTGCAGATGATATAGAGCTCACAGTATTGCATTTTCTGAACCTGTCATTGCAGCACTTTATAAGCCCCTCAGCAAGTAGCTGTTCACAGTTAATATAACTGGTGACACTTACCTGTTGTGTTCTTATGTTCAAGTGTCCATGGGAAAGTGATTCTGCAATTCAAAGGTAAAAGGTCGAATTTAATGAGACAGAGTCATGAACAGTGCATATCTTCCTGATAGAAAACAAAGTTGATAGAAAGTAGCTTTTAAAGCAAACTCTCCTTGAAAGCAAAGGTAGTTGTATCTTCCTTGCTGGTTCCCCCATTACACCCCCTTTCATTATTATCTGTTTCTCAAAATAACAGGTAAAACACTTCAGAATTCTAATGCTGGTACAGTGACTTTTCTGATTTATATCAAGTGTTCTTTCTTTTAAAGCTACTTCTTGCTCAAAAGGAT
>JANHGB010010496.1:387-11919 GCA_026283785.1 Coracopsis vasa
CTGCCCCTGGGCTTTGTGCAGTGATCCTTTGGGAGAAGGGGAGCGGGGGGGATTCCTCCGGCTGGGATGGGAGGGTTGGGGGCTGCAGGAGCAGGCAGAAAGAGCCTTGTGAGGAGTAAATCCCCATCTCCCGGAGCCACAGGAAAGCAGAGGTCGCTGGGCTCACGCTGTTAGAGCCAGAACGATGCTCATGGGGATGGCTGCTGGGTGACAGTGGCTCAAGGGGGGGGACACTCTCCGTGCACCCCGGGTATCATCAGCCCCATCCCCTCTCCAGCCCCGCTCTGCCCCCGCCGGGCATTAACCGGCTGATCCCGCCCGCAGCCTCCCTAAGGCACTTAAGAGGGGTTAAAAGCGGCAACTGCCCCAGCCTTGACCCCAGGGGACCCTCCGGTGTCCCCAGCTCCATGGGGCCACCCCATTCCAGGAACCACCCCATTCCAGGAGCCACCCCATTCCAGGAGTCACCTCCACCCCCCCCTCCACCCCCTCCCTGCTGGGGCGGCGGGTGCAGACATGGGGGGACCCATCTGCATCACCTGTGATGGGCGACACCAGTGAAGGGCACTGGGACCCAGGGGCTGCTGCAAAGCGCCCTGGGAGAGGGTGCGGGGGTCCCTGAGCATCCTCCCCTCTGCCTGCCCCAAACCCGGCCCCAGCTGCAAGCGGGGCTCGCCCAGCGCTCCCGCTCCTTCCCCGCCCATTCCCCTCCCTCCCTCGCCCCCCGGGGGTGCCCGTGGGCGCTGAGCGCCGCGGCTGGACCGGACCCTTCCCCTCCGGTCAGAACAGCCCCAGGTTCGCGTTCCGGCAGCGCGGAAAGCCCCGGGGCGCCCGGGAGGAAGCGGCGGGGATGGAGGGGGAGCGCCCGGGGCAGGAAACAGCCCCCGGCGGCGGCAAAGGCGCTGAGACCCAAACGGAGCGTGGGCAACGGGGAACTCCCCGGCAGCGGCCCCATGGCAGGGACCCCCCCCCGGGGACCCCCGACCCCGCTGCACACGCACAGGGTCCACGTCCCCCGGTGTCCATCCCCACCGTCTGCCCGCGTCTGGATGCAGAGGGCAGCGTCCTCCCCATCTTGGGGATGCAGAGGGAGATGGGATGCTGGGGGAGACCCTGGGATGCTGGGGGGGGACCCTGGGATGCTGGGGGAGACCCTGGGATGCTGGCAGGCAGCAGGCAGAGAAGGAAGACCCCTCATGATAAAGCATTTTGCATCCCACCACCCCCTGCCCTGTCTCCTTCATGTTCAGCCCAAATTGCCCTTTGAGTGCTGGGCAGTTGGTTTTGGTCCCTGTCCCCGTGCCATGACCGAGTGGGACCATTCCCATCATGGGCTCTGTGCTCATCTCTTCCCAGCGTTTCACTCCTGGGGGGCTCAACCACAGGCTCACACTCATCCCTCAAGGATGCTCATGGTGCCCCCCATCTCCTGCTGTTCCCCTGCCTAAAGCAGATGGGGTCTGGAGCTGATCCTGCTTCTGGCTGGCGTTTCCCATCCTGCCCTTCCCTGCCTGCACATTCATCCCTGGGACCTCAGTTCGCCTCAGTTCCCGCCAGTCCCTCCTCCCTTTGATGCCCTCCCTGTGCCCCCCACGACCTCCATCTGCTTCCCAGGGTCCAGTTCCTATTTCCTGGGGACATTCTGGTTCTTTTCCCCCATCCCCAGCCCATTCATTATCAGCAGCACTATTATTTCCTCCCTGTCCACCCACCTGCTTATTTTAGCTGCTTCTTCCTTCCTCTCAGCTGCTTTTGGAGCTGAGTCGTGCCCTGCTCCCCCAACCCAGCCACATCAGCCCCAGCATCCCCCTGACCCTCTTTGTGGGTGCAGGATGCTGGATGCTGGTGCTGGTGCTGGGTGCAGGCAGGCAAAGGGTGCCAGACCAAGCTGCCCATGGGCACGGTTCCCTGCCTGCCCCTGCGGAAGCTCTATTTAAGGCAGGATCCTGCCATTGCTCCTTGGCTAATTGAGGCCTGTGGCTGCCCTTCCAGGCTCCTTGGCTCACTGGTCCCTTTCCTCCCTGCCTGTGCTGTTCATGGCTCGCCTGGCCCCTGCCTGAACCCTGCCTGTGCCCCTGCCTGCCCCCTCCCAGCCTGCACCAGCTTCTGTAGCACTGCACCGTGTAAAACAGTTGTCAATGCAGCATCTTCCATCAGGAAAAAAAAGATGGGTCACATCCTGCTGCCCTGCCTGAGCTCTGCCTGCATCTCCACACCCTGTCTGTATGCCTGCATCCATCCCAGCATCCCGGCCTGCATCCCTAAATCCTACCTGCATCCCTACATCTTGCCCCCATCCCTGCACTCTGCCTGCATCCCCGCACCCTGCCTGCATCCCCACATCCATCCCAGCACCTCGGGACAGGCACTGAGGGCTTCTCCCCTGCCCAACCTTCAGCGTTTAAACCACACTTTCACGGCGAGGTTGTGATGCTTCAAGGGAGGAGGCTTTGAGGAGGGGGTCGGCAGATGCTGACCCTGCCAAGGACCCCGCAGGACCCCCTCGGGGACCCCCCCACCCCGTGCTGAGCTGCAGCCGCCGCTGTCCCCGTTCCCAGCGCACCCGGAGCCCCCAGCGCGGCGCTGCCGGCGGAGCCGGGAGATGCCGGCAGCTCCTTATTTATTTGAAGCTCCGGCTTTTGGGAGCACCGGGTCCTGCCGGGAGGGATCCGGGGCCGGGAGGCCGGGAGATGCCCCCCCCTGCTCCCCCTGCCCGGCCCTGGCCATGGAGCGGGATGGGGGGAACACGATTCCCGACCCGCTGCTGTCACCCCGACCCGGCGAGCAGCGCTTGGCCACCGCCATGGCTCGGTCCCTCGGTGGTGACAGGAACGTGTGGCTCAAGCACTGTTGCCAAGGTAACCCTGGATGAGCCTCCGCATCCCTCTGTGCCCCTGCATCCCTCTGTGCTGCTCCCGCATCCCTCTGTGCTCCCTCATCCTTCTGTGTCCCTGCATCCCTCCATGGCCCCGCATCCCTCTATGCTCCCACATCCCTTCATGCCCTCGCATCTCTCTGTGTCCCTGCATCCCTCCGTGTCCTCCACGCCAAGAAGCCTCCGGGGCCTCACTGCCACCACAGGGAGGGTACCAACCACGGGGAGGAGGGGTGGGGAAGGGGGGGTGGTGCAGGACATCCCTCCCCATTCCCATCACCGCCGTCCCCTGGGCACGGGTGTGTTCGACCCATCCCAGAGACGGGACCTCGGGGACCGCATGGGCCAGGTCAGGGTGTTCCCGTCCTCCCTCCTGGAGCACCTCCCAGGGAGACAACCAGAAATAGGAGCTGTGGTTCCCCACCCAGCCGCGGGCATGGGGCCAGGGCCACGGTGGGAGCACATCCCGAGTCCCGGGGGGGCACCGTGGCTCAAATCAGCCCTGAGCATCCCTTGTTCGGGTGCAATGGGGTCCTACCCCGGGGATATGGGGGACAAGGTCACCCAGGGGGGGCTCAGCTCCCCAGCCCTGGCTGCTGCAAGGAGGAAAGTGGCCAGGATGCTGCCAGCCTGCCCTGGGCACCGTTTCCATCGCATCCCTCCCTCCTCCATCTGCTCCTGCCGGCTCCTCGGGGCCCTCCTGCGCACGGGGCCACCGGCAGCAGCTCTTCCTTATTGCAATACGTTCCACTCCATCACCCCCCAGATCTGCATCCACAAGACCTGTGTGATGGGGATCCGATTCCCCACTGCTAATGCCTCAGTAAAGGGCGTTGAGGATGTAAAGCTCCATATAGGAGCTGAGCATCATTTCTGGTATTGATTTCACTGCCCAGCCCCTGAGATGTTGCTGGAGAACACAGAGCTCTGGGTAAAGCCTCTTGAGTCCCTAGGGAAGCAGCAGGGAAGGATGCAACCCAGGCTTGGAGCAGAGAAGGAGAAATCCCTTACGTGTAGGCACAAAATGCTTCCAGGTCTGTACCCTTCCAACAGCAAACACACATCCTGCAGGACAGCAACGCTCTCCTTGTGCTGGAGAAGCTGTTATGGGGCAAACCCCCACATCAGGGGCCATGGGGAGGGATCTGAGCCCTGCCTGGCTCTCACAAACACAAATGTCACTGTGGAGATAAGGAATGGCTGATTACAGCACCCACCAGCATGGGAAGATGGGAGAAAACTGCTCCAGGTTTATTCCACTTGGAGAATTCCCTCTTTCCATAAATCATTTCCATCCCCTATCAGGGCTCCTTCTATTAACGGAATTAATGTCTCCTTAGCCTTTTCAGGCTTCAGATGCTTCTGTTCCTTAGGAAAGGGTAAGCAGCCCGGTGCCGTGTGCCGCACGCTGGGCATCCGTGAATGATGCCAAATGGGGATATTCCACCTGCACCGAAACCGAGATGGAGCCGGACCCAAGGGGAGCTGCAGGGAATGAGGCTGCAGAGGGATGAGGTGGAAACACTCCCTGGCCCCTGCCCTGCTCATCCCACCCTGCGGATCCAGAGACAGAGACCGTGAATGCTCTACCCTGTGGCTCACCCCCTCCCTGAGAGCCGCTTTCTGTCCCCCGCAGCCTTTACCTTACACTTTGTGGTTGTGCTTCATGGAATCTGGCACCAGGAAAGGGGGGGGGAATTGATGGGGCTGGAAACAACCCCCCCTGTGTGTCCCCAGCCCAGCAGCGCCCAGCCCTGGATGTGCTGCACTGGAGAGGTTTGGGGACGGAGGAAGCTGAGCTCTAAATGGGGATGGAGCAAGGCTGCAGCATCCTCATCCCACCAAGGGCACTGGTTTGAGCTGCCGAGTGCAGAGAGGGATCTTTGGGAAGCGGTAAGGCCAAGGTCATGTCCATGTGTCTCCTGGGTGGGACAGGATGCTGAGGGGCTCTGTAGAATGAATCCGGATGCGGATCCAGGCTGTGGAAGAGCACAAGGAAGAGCAGAGCCCACCAGTGCCCAGAAGCCCACCATGTCCCAATAGCACCCCACTGTCTGCCCAGCCTCCACCACCCCACAAGCCAAGCCCTGGGTGTCCTGGCACTGCACAGGACCCTGAGCCATGAAGGATCCAGAGCGGATGAGGTCGGGTCAGGGTGGGTTTGGAAGTCGGAGCTGCAGGAAGGGCGGCCGGAGCCTTTTGTTGGCAACAGCCATGTGAAGGTCCTTGATGGGCTCTGGACAGCCCATCCCCACACTCCATCCCCATGGACCATCCGAGCTGCCCTGGATTCAGTGCAAGGAAAGGTTGAGTGGATGTGCAGCATCTCCTGGGTGATGCTCCCAATGGGACCAGGACCCACTGCCTGCATCCACCATCACTGCTCTGCACTGATGGACCCGGGCAGGGCAGAGCCTGGAGCCCCTGCGATGCTCCAGGGAACCCCTGGGCTTTGGGAGCCCCAGGGAGGATTTCCTGCCCCTGCAAAGGGCACCGGGAATGCTCCCGGCCATGGGAATTTCGGGAAACGCCTCCCCAGTTCCCTGCTCCGTGGTCACTTCCCGCAGTGGGAGCTGGCAGGGGCATGGCTCTGACACCTCCCTGCTGGCACCCAGCGGGGAATGCCAAGGGGAGAAACGACCAGGAACCAGTAAAGCCGGAGGATAAACCCTGCCAATGCTGGGCAAGGGAAGGAAGTGGGGAGGGAGATGCTGTGCTGGGGCCAGAGGGTGGGGAGAGGAACCAGCTCCACCACTGACTCACCCACCGGCAGCTCTGGGAACGCCGCCTCGACCCGTAACTACCAAACACAGCAGTGATAACCCCGCACAGCGCCCCTCCTGCCCCATTCCTGGGATGCCAACCGTGATTCCTCTGGATAAACCAGAGGAGCTGACCTGGATGGGGTCTGAGCAGACCAGTGGGGTCTGATCCTCACATCAGCATCCCTCCCCTCTGGGTACCACCGCAGGGATGCTTCGGTGGTCCCAGCGTTGCCGATTGGGACCGGCGGAGCTGCCATCCCTCCTGTGATCTGCCATTGGGAAATGGCTTTGGAATCCAGGTTAAAGAAAGAAGCAGCAAAGAAACCGAGCAGAGCCCCACGGCTGGTTCCTGTTTCGGGGTCCCCATCCGGCGCCCGCGGGTTGGGTTCGGTGTGAGAAGCAAACACCACCTCGGAGCTGGGTTCCGGCTCCCGGCGGGGCTGTGCCGGGAAGGGGGAGCAGGGGGTGCCCGGGGCCCGCTCCGGGTTTGGGGGATTTTTGGTGGAGTTCCCGTGGGCCCTTTCCCACGGTCGCTCCCGCTGTGGGCAGCACCGGAGGCTGCAGGCAGCGCCGGAGGCTGCAGGCAGAGCCGGAGGCTGCAGGCAGAGCCAGAGGCTGCAGGCAGCACCTGCCCATGGCAGCAGCATCGGTGCCTCTTGAGGGGCACTTGGTCACCTCAAGGCTGGGGTTTGGGGGTGCTGGGAGGGGGGGGTCCGGCCATCCCCATGGGGGGAGCATCCTCCCGGGTTGGGCACTGCCCCATTTCTCAAGGTCAGGGCCGTGGGCAGCGCAGCGGAGGGGATGCGGCTGCTCCAGGGAGCTGAGGGAACTTCACTGCCCTGATTCCCATAAATAAAACATGCAGGGAACAGCCCCTGCTCTGGCCTATTAATTCCGGGCCCCAGGGGCCGGGCTCTGTGTGCATCCAGCAGCTCCGTGTCGCCTGCTCCGCTCCTCTCTCTGCAGCCTGGAGGGGCTCAGAGAGCTTCCAAAGCTCCACGGAATGAGGAATGCGAGGGCTTTGGGGGCACCTTATGGGAAATTCATGTGTTTCCTCAGACAGAGGCAGCTGGGAAGGATGGGGATGGGCAGTGGGTCAGGAGCAGCCCCCAGCCCAGCTCCCTGCCTTCATGGAGCTCTTCCCATCTCCCATTGAGCCGGGTAGCGGTACCCTGAGCATCCCTCTGCCCGCAGCACTCCAGGAGCAGATGAGCTGCGTGGCCTGGTTCCTGCAGCCCCTCATGGAAGACATTAGACCAAGGGAGTTTAATGATGTGGGTTTTCTTCTAGGGGGGCAGAGTAGGATTTTACAAGTTAAAAGGATGATAGGCTTTTTTCAGTAGAACTGAGTGACCCACCATAACATTTTGCTTGTGATTCCAGCATTTCTATAATGAAGAGTCCCTAGACTCACAAACTTTTGTCTAGATGATTAATCTGACCACTCTGCAGTTCCCCAGAGCAATCCATTATTTCCCACAAAGACTTTAAAACTTTCTACTAAACTCAGGATTCTGAAGTGACGTCTGGCTAACAGATGTGCTTGTCCTGGAACTTTTAAGATATCTTCCCTCAAAACAAGAGCCTTTTCAACAGTTTGAATTCAAGTCAATGGCAAAATTCCTATTGATTTAAAAAGATATGCTCAACTTTTGAAATAGGAAACTGGGCCTTAGTGTTAGACACATTGCATGTAACATCAGATTATATAATGAAATCCTGGTCTCCATATGTTTTTATCAAATTGTGTCAATTATTTGCAGCTTAAAACATGATAGGAGGTTAAAAAAACCAGGAGTTTTCAAATGGTTTACAGGAGAAATGATGGCTGACGTGAGATGTAGCCCAATTAGCTATCTTGAGCAGCAGAATGCCTACTCGATGGCCACTTTTCCCTTGAGGTCACTGAAGATGGGCTGTTTATGGCAGTTCCCTCAGCACACTTCCACTCCTTTGCAAGGGTCTTGCACAATTTGCAAGCCATGAACATTCCATTTCTCTGCTTTAAACCCCCTGGACCTTTCCTCTTGCAGAGATGTACAGCCCTGAAACCCTCCAGGCTTCAGGATCTAGATTCACGTCTGCCAGACTGGGAGGAAAATCAGATCCTCTCTATGCAATCATAAATGGTATGAAGTGGATAGAAGTGAGAACCAGAACTTTCTGCGTATCTGGTGCAAACCTCTACATGGTTAATGGCTCATCATAGACTTATGATCTATTGGAGAGACAACCAGGAGACCAGGTTTGCCCCTGAAATCCTAAGGAAGTAGTTGCCAGTAGAGCTTCAACTCTGGTCAGGGAAACTTAGCAGTCTTAAACACCACAACTGACTATATAAATGTCTTATAATTTTATAAATGACAGCAGGAATGACTGTAATTATGCTTATTAGCAGATAAACATATCTCCACGGATTGGACTGGGGGGGCTTACAAAGCAAAACAGGAAACAGGCTCACTGAACACATCTGTGGCGCATGGTTAATCTAAGCCAAAGCCTTGTGTACATTCATTTTCTATGCCAGGCATGATCAGTCTAAGATATGATTATATTCTACCAGTTCTAGGGGTTATAGCTTGAACTACTATAGAAAACTACCTGAAAATTATAATCATGTTAAGGTATTACATGTATTTTCTTAAAGATGTGGTTAGCAATTCCATCTTTTGAGTGCTTCAACAATATTCCCAGAAACAAACCTTTAAAATAAACTATTTCATTATCTGTGTTGCTTGGGAGTTTTCTGAAGGCAGAAGAAAAAGTTTCAAATATGGTACAAGTTCTTCTCCTATAACCTGCTTGTGCTGCATATATTTTGATTGGAATTCCACATAATTTATTATTTTTATAACCCTCAAGAGAGTGGTAAGCACTGGAAAGAGAAAGTGAGAGATATTAATCAGTCCCACCTCAATGATTTGGATATTTAGGATAAAATCATGGACTCAGAAAGAAAACATTTACCATTACTTTCAGTATATCTGCGATCTAAGCTTTCTTCTTTGCTGAAATTGTAGATAATTTAATTACCAAAGTACCTAATTGATAAAGTAAGTGGGCAGTGGTAAACACTCACTAACGATAAGTTAACCAACAACAAAACCAATATCTACCCTTTTAATTCTCTTACATCAAAAGCAACTACCTTTCCTGCCTTTATAGCCACACACCATACCTAATCTCTATACAGCTAAAAGCCACAAGACACATTCCACAGACAAATAAAGATACTTGGTATGGGACCGCCAAAAGCAATTCACAGGTTGGAGAACACAGACTCTCTCAAGGGTCCTGCTGTTTTACTGCACAACTGGGCTGAGCTGAGCTTGCAGCTGAGAGCTGGGTGAGTTGCTAATATTGGCCTCCCTGGTCCCCCAGTGAGGGACGGAAATGATTCAGCAGTGCCCTGTGCCAGCACAGCCCTGCTGTGCATCATATATCATCCCTTCTCAGCCCCACAAGTGGGCTGAACTCAAAGTTCTCACATGCTGGAGTACAGCTAAAAGCTAATATCTTTGCTATGACTATTAGGAGACTGGCAGATTAAAGGTCTGTGGGTCTCCACTGCTTGCTGTGCTGAAGCATAGATATAACTGAGCCAGCTCAGGACAAGCAGAAATAAGCCCCATAGGGGTCTCTAACAGGGGAGCTCCATTAGCTGCCTAATAGAGATATGTGAAGATTTTATGGAAAGCAAACAATCAGTGCAAGGCTGACTTTGTAAGGTAGGTAAAGACACCCAGACTTCTAATTTTAATTTCATCAGTCACCACAACTGAAATACTTAGATTTTTTCACATTCTGGAACCTGCCAAGACCATCCTTTTAATTAATGAATTATTATTATCATTATTTCCCCAACATATGCAATTCCTGTATCAAAGAGAGCTAGCTGGGCACTATGTTGGAGATGCTAAGGCTGTATGAATTCTCTAGAAATATTCACCATTCACTCGCTCAGAATAGCAAGTTTCAGTGAGATTTTCCTTGCTTTAATCGGTTTGAACCAGCTCTTTGGCATTCTGTTATAAATAATAGAAGCTACACACTGCACTCTTATAACATCAGTCATCTATGGATCTCATAACTTAATTAAGAGAGACATTGTCAAGTTAAAAATCATATATTTTTTATTAAGTAATTTCCTTATCTATGTTACTAATAACATTTTAGGCTATTAAGCTGAAAAAAAAAATCTTAAAATCTAATTTAACATCTACTACTATCATGTATATATTATATATATACACACACAGCTGGTTTACTTTCTGAGATATTAAAACAGATGTGCTAGCTTCACTTTTGTTTCAAGTTGGTTTCGTTTACAGATTTTCAATGCATGAACAATGCTCTTCCTTCAGTGGTATAAACACTCCGCAAGAACATTTAAATGCAAACAAAAAATTGTATTAACACGTAAGAAAATAAAACATATGTTTTTGTGAATATAAGACTCGCAAGGATTCAGCAACAATAAAACTTTAATTTTGGAGAAAGCTGTCTAACACTGTATGGTGGTTATTTTCACTTTCTCTAAAGGGAAGGTGACGAGTACTACTTCTGTATTGCTTAATTATAGGAGAGCACAAATCTGCTTCCTGTGCGGGAATACATCGTTTATAAATTCCTTCAACTGTATTTGAGCCTTTTCAGATATCCAGAAATGTGCTGTTGCTTCACTGAGGCTTAAAGCAGAGGTATGGTTTTGACCGGAGAAGTTAGATATGGAGAAAGTCAGCATAATGAAGCTTCTGCCCATCACCATATAGTTTAACTGTATGTTGCTGAAATCTAAGCAGCACTTCCCTAACATGCGGACAATAGCTAAAACACTGCGGGGTCTCTTGGAATCTATATAAATAAAGCATAACATCAAAAACTACAGTATATATTTTTTCCAGTATTCACTTAACACAGAGGAAAACTAAGATGCATGCTCAAAGTCACACAGTGAGTTGATGGTAAATCCAAACTAAAATCCATAGCCTGCACCACACACTGCTCACTAAACTACTTAATTTCTTCCTGATGTTTAGATGCATTTCATGTGAAGAACAAAAAAAAGAAGCTATTTTTGACTTGTACCCTTACTGGCTTACACAGCAAGGAACATGGGGTTCTGACTTCCAGTAGATCATTTTGCTTAGGAAGAAATTCTTTCCTGTCCTCCATTCCCTAGGTTCAGGCGTTTGCTTGCCGATCCAGAGCTCCCACCACACAAGCCACAAGGAGTTTTACCTTCATTTTACTTCTGAATGGTCCATTGCTCAGACATCAGTCCCAGGAGACATACTGACAACTACTAAACTTTCTAAGGAGGTGGGGGCTGCAATGAGAAGCAGGTCATGGACTCAAAAGCAGTGAATCAGCTCTGTCTACTGTTTAAAAAGAAAACTGCAATAAGACTGAAAATAATAAACACAAATAAGAAAACACAGCCAAAAGGCCTCTCAGGAGCCACTGAGGAGCCATGGACGTGTGCTAAAGCAAACTCTGAAGAACGGTGGTGCAACCTCATGTTAGCAAATACAATACTGTTGTGCAGAAGAATCCCTTGGATGAGAAACACTAGTGTTGTTCAGCATTAAATGAGATTGCCTTCAAATTCTGTTGCAAATGCTACGTCCTCAAGGTCAATCAGTTTTGTAGTGGAGAGACAACACAAATTAGGCCAAGGCCCACCTTCTGCCACAGGAAGAATTAAAGAAACACATCTTTATTCTGCCTTAAAACATGTTCTCCCTAACAAATGTGTGAGCTTTACTGTTTTACCTAATAAGTGTGTAAGCTTTCAGAGGTACCCTTTTTCTGGCTGACTGCAGTAGTGGGACTTGAATGTGTATTTGTTCATAGTCAATGCCTGAAGAGCTCCAGTAACCTCTAATTTTC
>JANHGB010010497.1:0-10055 GCA_026283785.1 Coracopsis vasa
CAGTCCCTGATCATCCTCGTGGCCTCCTCTGGACTTGTTCCAACAGTTCCATGTCCTTTTTATGTTGAGGACACCAGCACTGCACACAGTGCTGCAAGTAGCGTCTCATGAGAGCAGAGCAGAGCAGAGGGGCAGGATCACCTCCCTCGACTGCTGCTCTCGCTCCTGTTGATGCAGCCCAGCACATGGGGGGTTTCTGGGCTCAAGAGCACACTGAAGCAGCTCATATTCAGTTTTTCATCAAGCAACACCCGCAAGCCCTTCTCCTCAGTCTGGTCTGAATCACTTCCCTGCCTAACCTGTATCTGTGCCAGTGATTGTTCCAACCTAGGTGTAGAACCTTACACCTTCATCTCTGTTTTTATGTTAAATAACTGCATTATTTATTTTATTGCATTTAAATTATTGCATTATTTTCAAGAATACTCTTAGAACAATAGTAAGACATTCCTGGCATTCAGCATCCCTCAATCTCTTTTCATCTCTCCTCTTCCTTTTCTCTCGCAGTGCTGTAGACCTGTAGCTTTGTAAGTGCAGCAGTAGCTAGCAGTGCCTCCTAATTCTGCCCTTGCTTTCACATCCCTGTACTTCAAAATATAACAAAATTTCAGTGTGCTACCCTGTGTTTCTTAAACATCTTCTACATTCTGAAACCTGTGGAGTTATTTTTACATTGCTGCCAGGCTTGCAAATTTTAATTGTGAGCTTGCATGCCACCAGTAGATCAACTACTGCAGCCAGTCAGGTACAACTGCAGAAGTTCACTTAAAGAGAAGAAATCCTGTCTTGATAAATTCCTGGTCAAAGGTGAAATTATGACACTTTTCTAATTTAAAGGTGCTTTATGTAGTAGATGGCTAATAAGTATTAACTTGGTGGTTCCATACAGTAACAAGAGGTTTACCTAAAGGTCAAAATGGTTCTTTTTAACAAAATACATATGAAACACAGGCTGTCATAGTGGGGCCACTCCTGTTGTTAAAGATGCACAGATTACAAAACACTGCCAGGTTTTCTGCATAGTAATGTTCAGGGTTTATGTTTATCTATGAAGAGCAAAAAGAACCTTGTTTACCAGCAGGTATTTTGAGTTAGTAATTCTCAATAATTCTATACCAAGGTGCTGACATGATGAAGAATGATGGAATCTATTCAAGATACTTTACTTCTTTACAAGGCACTGGAAGATACAGTCTAAAAGTGAGGTTCCATGGAAGAAATGCAGCCACCAGTCTTAGCCTCAAGCAAAATCAAGCCTCGTATAATTCAGGCTACAGAGAAAATGGTACGAAGAGTTTATGAAACAGACAGTTCTTTGTCTGTTTGTATGTAGGGGTGTGTAAAGGTTTAGCAAATGAGATCATTTAGAGTCACAAAAATGGCATTTCATCTTAAAAGATGTCCCATCTATTATATTAAAATTCAATATTCTTACATTTTTACACTGTGAAATTTAGAAAAATCAGGATAAAAATTGTCTAAAAACTCACAAAGTACATTCTATGTAACCAAAACTCTCTTAAGGCCTGTGACATGGGTAAAGAGATGGATGAAACTACCTTATTGCAGCCTTGGCTCACCAACATCTGCAACCTGCTTTACTGGTTGCATCATTTCTAATTTTTACACATTTCAGACTTCGTCTGGTTTTGGGGTTTCCTAAATTTTATGCTGAGAATCCTGAGATCACCTTCTTTTCTGTCTTTACTTCATTAACTTTCCACTATATTTGAATAAGCTAAAGAAAATGTATAGGATGAGAAGAGATAATAAAAATGAGAAGAAAATACAATTCACAGTTCTGTCATAATGAAAGTTGAAAAATGTTTTAAACAGGTAAAATTTACATGACTGCACCAAGACCTGAATTTGCTGATGAAGAAATCAAAGTCCAGCTGGGAAGTTTCAGCAGAATTTCAACAGGTTCTTTTGTAGTGAATACAGGCGATCCTGCTCCTATTTATCCACCCTGTAAAGTTACAGACCTTAATGCTCGTATAGAAAACAGAACAATAGTGTTGTCTTGGACAGCTCCAGGAGGTGACTTTGACAATGGGAAAGGTGAGTTAGACACTGCATTGCTATGAGATGAGGTTGGTATTTTTATCTGGAAGGACACATCCTCAGAACCACCACTCAGGGGTAAGGGATACATCTTTCCTACCTGAAAATGTAACCAAACAGAAACTTGCCTTGTTGCATGGTACCTGTTTCAGTTCTCCTTGTTTTTCATGTTAAAAAAACCCTAAACAACCAACAAGTAAACCAAGGAATATTATAAGCAAATCAAATAAATAAAATTATAGTACAACCACTAGAGACTTTAGCAGTAAGTCTTAGTCCATGCCTGTGCATAACACCAACATGGAAAATACAAATCTTTAGTCTCTTTTCAAAGATGTAAAAGGACCACAGATATGCTGTAATGTTCTATCCAAAATACTCCTTTTAAGGTTGTTGTACAGGAAAAATGAAAACTAGTTCCAGATGAAATGTACAAGCATTTCCTTGCATAAGACAGAGATTGTATGTTAAAATCTACAGTCTGCAGTTATGCAGATTACAGTTTCAGATGAAAATCTTACATTTATCTAAAATTTTTAATAGCCATACAAGGGAAAAAAAATGAAACCAAACCCCCCAAATCTCAACTTCTTTCATTGTTATTCAGCAACCCTATGTCTAAAAAACTTCTATCCTAAAACTACTGCACTATAGTTTAAGATAGCAGGTCTACACAGTGTGTGAACACTTCCAGGGACAGAGACTCCAGCACTGCCCTGTGAAGCCTGATCCAATGCCTGAGCACCCTCTGGGGAAGGAATTGCTCCTAATCTCCAGTCTAAACCTCCCTTGGTGCAGCTTGAAGCCATTTCCTCCTCTCCTATCCCTTGCTCCTTGGGAGAAGAGACTGACCCCACCTCACTACATACCTTGTGCTAAGAGAGAGAATACAGATCAGATGCAAAGCTTGCCCCTGCTATCTAAAAATATACAAATATATTTTAATTGCCATTTCATCTTATGTTTGTATTTGGACAACACAGTTTCTCATTCAGCTACATTTTGCACAGATCTGCACAAAGCTAGGAGTGTTGGTGAAATCATAACTTTAAGGCACATTCAATTCCAATTTTTAATCAAGAAGGAGTTCCCAGACCCAGCCACGATAGACCTTGGACAGCAAGGCTTAGAAGCAAACTTGCCAATCCTCCATGCTGAGTGATAGTCAGTAGTAAACCAGGAATCATTAGCACATTTTTTTTACAAAATGGCTCTAGAAGTACTATACTGTCACTGCAAGAAAGGATATGAAAACATTTATATTTGCTTCCTATTAACATGCTTTTTTCCCCCCCCCAGCTGATCACTACATAATAAAAACCAGTGAAAATCTTCTGGACCTAAGGAATAACTTTGATCGTGCTACTTCTGTGAATTGCTCTAATCTCATACCTAAGGAAGCTGGTAGAGAAGAATCATTTGAAATTCAACCAGAAAACAAAACAGAAAATGGCACCAAAATCTACTTTGCTATATGTGCTGTTGATGATACCAACTTGATTTCAGAGGTGTCTAATATAGCACAAACCACATGGTTCCTTCCTCCAAAAGCATTTGTGCCTTTAAATCATCAAGGCAACACTAACGGTGCCAACACTGCAGTAATAGCGGCAGTAGCAGCTCTGTGTGTAGCAGTTGTCTGCACTATCGTAAATTCAACTCTGTATGTTTTTAGCAAAAAGAAGGGAAGACTGGAGATTGAAAAAATGCAAAGGCATGTGTAAAATAAAATGAAAAAATAGAAGGAATTTACTGCAATTTTTGCTACACAAGTTTCAAAGTAACGAAAGAGGTATTTGTACATTAAAAAAATAAGAGCACTGATTTCCAACAGATGTATTTGTCTTTTCTGATAGGCTTATAGGTGTAAATGTTCAAAAGTATCTCATATTCAAGTACATGTACACTGATTAAATGTTAAACATGAAAGCATGTACTCAGAAATATAGTAAAGTATAATATGTGTACTCTCATTTGTTTCTAGGTGATAAAAATAGTCAACTCTTCTGTTGCAATATTCTTCCAATGTAATGTAGCTTTTTTTCTTAAATAAAGAAGGCAAAGGAATATGAGACTTCCCTTATTCTTATTCTCCACATAACAAGCAAGTAAGGCAAGGCGGTAAAGAGATCAGAAATATCTTCAGTTAGTGCAATGACTCGCTGTATATATTCCACATGTTTTCAGTTAGGATTTTTGAGCTGAGAACAAAAATATGTACCTCAAGGCTGTTTATTTTTCAAAAAATATTTTAATATATATATCTCCAAGCTGATTATTTTAATATTGAAGTGTGTCTACCTATAGGTGTGTAGAAGAGTTGAGTATATAAATATTTCCAGAATGAGAGTTGCAGAGTAAATGCAAATGAGCACATGGAAAATGTTCCTATGTTTGTCTCTTAATGAACCTTACTATTGGATATGTTTTCAGATCTAAAATTCCATTTCCCCAAACAATAACAAACATTGTAATTTTAGTTCCTATCAAGGCCAGAATAGCTGTCATATTTTAGAGGAGAGAGATGTCTTTGGAGAAGAGTCAGAAATCAAAGTAGTATTTGCTGATATCGGTTCCCTCTAACAGATTTTAGGTCACCAAATGTCCATTTATTCAGAAATACTTCCTTTCATTTGCTCCTGATGCATCTTCCTATTCCCTAAAGTATTTCTACTGCATATAAATTGTTTGGTAGGAACTACATCATACATAGAATCAGAATAAATGGGTTGCAGCACTGTTCCTGGAACTATTTTCTAGGGTTACATAAAAGTATGACAGATAGGCTACAGCCTATCTCCATCCATTACTCATCCATTATTCTGAAGAACCCCAGTCCTACTTTGCCTTAGCGAGCAGAACTGCAGTAGTCTATGGTGTGTAGGCAATGACATCTAGTGGGCTCCAACGAAACTTACAGTTTTCCCAAATGCTCTAAAAATCAGTTTAGATCAAAGCATCTCTCTCTGGGATGTTCTGACTTTCATATAAATGTAATTTAAAAGTACAATCAAATACGCATAGTCGAAGATTGAATTTAGCACTTATGGCTGGTTCTTACTATAGGAGCATGAAGATTTATTTTAATTAGGAGCTTCAGTTTACTGCACCCCTGCTATGGTAAAAACTCTGAAGGACTCTGTTCAAGTAACACAGATTCTGCACTTCCCCAAAGTGGGGAAAACACAAACAAAATTTGCTCTTTCATGACAAGCAAAATGACAGGGTAAGACTGACTGATTTCAATGATTATGTTTACACCAACAGTATGTATGCTCAAAAGCTATGTGGGCTGGGGTCCCAATCACTGACACAACTGCCACATGCCAGTTCAGACTGCCCTGAAAAGATGTGATAATTAAAGTCAAAACTGTATAAGCTTTGTTCCTCAATATGTTCTTCCCAATGCTCTTAAAATAATCTAAGCTTCCAGCCTCCTATACAGACCTCATGGTGTTCCATGGAGAAGATAAGTTTGGTTATTCCTATGCCACTTGCAAAGAGAATGCAGTACCACGTGATAAAGTGACTTTCTTGCAGTCATCAGCAGGGAAGTGAAGAGCTGCAAATGTACGTCCAGCCACTAAACTGTTATTGCAGACTAAAAGGAAGAAATCCCAAAACTTCAATTTTTATTTCCCCAGGGGCCAGTTATGGCCTACAGAATTTTCCATAGAATCTTCCTCCAAGTGTAAGATAAACAGCTTCTTCTAAGAAAGACAGCTGAGGTGTGGAACCAAATTATGATCCTGCCTGGGTATCAAACTAACCCGCTGTGGCTCCAGGAAATATGACACTCAAAGGACAAAGACCACAAAAAGAATACATGATTTACCTAGTCCAGTTCCCTGAAATGTCAAGACTTTTGCCAACTGACTCTTTTGCCAGTTGCTGCCTGCAGTCGTAGTACAACCGTTGCTGAAGTGTTTAGGGGAAGGATAGCAACAGCTGCTGTAAGGACCAGTAGAAGAGTGCACTAAGTGAAAAGGAGCATTAATTCTCACTGGGACTGCTGTAGTTTCTGAGCGGAAGCTGCTGTTGAGAACAGCTGTTTTCTGGTTCTGTCAAATCCAGGCCCCAGATTTTTCATGAAAGCCTGATTGTACACAGGCCAGGCAGCTGGCACTACTGATTTTATAATCTTTGCCTGGTTATTATCAAGCTAAGCTTACAGTTGTTAATGTTGGCACAGAAACTATACACTCACACACAAACAAATGCATTTACCTATTTCAGTAGAACAAGTTTTGACTATTAAGTAGAGTTATAATTTAATAATCTTCATTTTAAATGACACATTCTTCTCCTTTTATTTTTATATGTCTTTTCACTACATTACTAAATGTTAAATCAAACTTACCTTCAGATTTTCATGCACATTTATTTTGAAACTCTGGTTCCAGGATTGCTGCTGTTCTTCAAAGTATTAGTTGGAGTTCTGCAGAGCTGTGACTGGTAATAAACTGCCAGAAGTCTTCAATTTCTGCTGCTTAACTGCATTAAAAGATTACATAAATACATAAAAATTAATAAAACAGTTCTTTTATGCCAATATATGCTGCAGCTAGATAATAATGAATGGGGAATAGTGTGGACGCGCAGTGACACAAGATGGGACCCATACAACTCAATGTATTACAGAACTAAATACGTATGAATTCCAACACAGATACTACATTATTGGGATTACACATGCTACAAAACTGGGTTTATTTATTTTAATGTGCTTTCACAATGATGTAAACTGCCTTATGGAGACATTTTGGGGGTTGTTTTTGTCTTTGTTAAATCTTTGACTCCGAAGCCTTTAGTTTAAACACTACTTTCTCATACAGTCAGAAAGCAGTTCTGGGAGTCAGCTTAGAAGCATTTAAGTTACAAGCTATTATTCTCTCTATAAAAGTATTTTATTCATTAAACTATAAAGCTTTATATTAATATAATTTTGTTAAGTTTGTTTGTAAGCATAAGTCTTTAAGGATGTGGTCCAACACTAGTTAGCATCAAGGAAAGAATACTGGAAGCCCTCCCAATGGATACACTAGATACTGGCATGTGGTAGTCAAAGGATTGTTTTAAAATTCAAATAATTTTAAACAATCACACATTCCTTAAAATTAAAGCACACCTTAATGGCAAGGTCAACAAACAAAGATGGATGTTACCTATCAAGCCATTCCGAACCATACTAATCTGTGCCAGGCTTACAATGTTTCTGCAAATTGACCTTAAAAAATGCTCAAGATTCTACACATGTTCAATACTCTTGATTATCATAAAGCTTCTCACGAAAAGCCTAATGACAAGAAATAAAACCTTAAGATTAATTTCTTCACTGATAAGCCTGACACAGAAGCAAAGTTAGTAGAGTTAATAACAGCAAATGTGCTCCAGCATCTAGTCATTCAACATACAGATCTCAAGCTTCTTACCCTATTTTACAGTGTATTCCAATGTAATACTTCGCTGCAAAGCTTTACAGCTACATGACCAAGACTCAGATAGACAAATGTGATAATCTAGAGAGATATAAAAGGCTAAAACTACAGCAATTCTAACCACTGGTCTTATTTGTCTCCCACCTCAGGAAATTGTAATCAGAAATCCTCAAAGCTCTCACTCAAATAATTACCAAGTAACGGTATTGAAGCTCTTTACATAAATTCTACTTCTGATCATGGACAGGGATTTTCCAGAGTCTGTTTATATCCAACAGTACTGTGCTGTAACAGGTTATTTCTTCTATTTGGATATGTTATAAGGAAGGCTGAAGATCAGGCAGTAGGCAAAGTATGGTGTTCACCATTCCTGTTGGTGCACTGGTCACCAACTTTTTTCATAATCATCAGAGATGAGAGGACATGGCATGCTTCAATTTCTTTTTCAGCCTGAGACAATTCTGTAGATTCTCTCATGGCTTATACTCCAGCACTTTTACAAATGACAAGCCCTACTGTCTACCCTACACTTCTGAAGGAAGATACTGCTCCTCCAGCACAGGTAGCAGTAGCAAACATGCTGACTGCTCAGCTGTTTGCAACTGATTTTATCAGGAGCTACGAGATCTTTGAATATACCTGCAGAGCTCTCTAGGTCAGTATCTAGTTTGTAACTAAGCCCACATGCTACGTACATCTCTCTTGACCTGAGTCAAGTGTATCACTTTGTCCCGAACCCAAAACCCTGACAATGTTTCTGGCTCTGAATAGCAGCTGTAGAAAGGAACCACCATTTCCTGCTAGAACCAGGTATTGAAGCTTCCACTAAAGACAGGGCAGACAGCCTGCATGTGGTAATCACTTCAAATGACTGCAGGAATCTTCAAGATTCATCTCTTAACACCTGAATGTCTGCTCCTTCTAGGATGCAAAAATAACAATAATAATAAAATAAAACCTAGTTTCCCCTGAACACTATATTATAGGCCTACAGGATGTGGACAAAGTATTTCAAGAAAAAGAGTAACTTGGAAGTGTTGCAGGTTGTGATCCAACAACAGGATTTATTTTTATGTTATAGGATTAAATAAGGAAAAAGTTCCAAACTGGGGTTTTAGATGAAATTCATAAACATACACTAGAACACATCTTCCTCTTAGATAAGCGTAGTAACTGTTAGCCTGAAGAGTTGTTTTCTCCCTCTCGCTCACATTCTGACTGCTTAAACTTTCATGAAAAGAGGAAGGATGTTAAAAGTGAGAACTGAAAAAACACATCTGATGCCTCACTTATGCCAAACAGCCCATCTGCTAAAGGCGGAAGTACCACCTACTTAAAGCATTTTCCTAAGAAATAGTATTGTTTTGTTTAGGGCTCCGTAGGAAAGCAGCAATTAAAAGTAGATATTCCAGATCCTACAAGAACATTCTAACCCATGGGAGCTTAAAGGATGGGAGTCTTCTTCCTCTTCCATCCAGGTTATGCTAGAAAGGAGAGGTATCGAGCCATTTTCTGAAGGAAAAAGCGGAGTGTCAAGGCTATCAGTCAATATAACCACAGAAAGCAACACATCCCTCTCTTGCAGGTGAGGCTCACATGTCATGGGCAGCAACAGGGCTCTTCAGGGAAGAACCAGCAGTATTTTGTCTTGGGAAGAGCTAGACTGTCTTGGTTGCTGTCAATTCCACTCTTATGATACCCCTCTCCCAAGGCATTATTGGGGTACACATCTTACCTGAGGTGGTGCTTCTGCCTCACAGTCAGGCGCTGCTGCTCTCAGTTGTCTGGCACCTCTGTCTTTTTGTGGAACTCCATCAACGGGAATTGATGATGCTTAGCACCAATGAAAGCTATGAAGTGATCTAATTGCATCTGTTCGTCCACATTTAAAATCTTTGATGTTGCTGTCTCTTCACATGTCCTACATTGATATCAGAAGACATCGTAATCAGCTTTTATAGACCATATAGCGCTGAGCATTACAAGAGAGACTCGTAAGATTTTTATATACCAGTAAAACTCATTTTAAGCAACGGAAACTTGCTATATAGTTTTTATATATAAGCACTTACATCCACACATAAGTGAGACAATAAAACCTAAAAAAGGTGAAACATATTCGAGCAAAGCAAACACATACACACAATAGCTTTCAGGCCCTCTCCTTATCAGTACTAAGGGTACAATAGGAACTTTACACAGACTGGTTTTGTGCTGGTTTTAATTCCTGGAATCTAACCAGCATGTAAGCAATACTGCTTTGATTGTTACAGTTACTTCCTTTTACTGGAATTCCCTTCTTGTCATAATGCCCTAGGATTTCCTTTGACTTTATCAAATTTAGCCAAACAGTACTTATTATTTGGATTATGAGGTAAATAACTGAACGACCAGGATAATTTTCAAAGTGGGAATATATTAGTTCGCTGCCAATGATGCCACATTATTAATGTGGTCTCTAATTGCTAGGCCAGGTGAATGGTCGTAGAATCATAGACTCATACAATGGTTTGGGTTAGAAAGGACCTTAAAGCTTATCTAGATCCAACCCCA